>PVLD010009821.1:0-74543 GCA_004027595.1 Dinomys branickii | reverse complement strand
TCCCATCCGTTCTCTGTTTTTGGACAGATTTCCTTCATGACTTTTAGTTTATATTCCCACCCTCGGGTTCTTACACCAGTGATATAATACGTTGTCTGCACATGTATCGCTGATTTATTTCACTTATGAGTATGGACTCCAGTTTTGTCCACTTGCCTACAAAGTTCCCAAAATTGTCTTTCTTTATAGCTGAATAATAGTCAATGATAATTCTACTAGAGTGAATGAATTCCATTATTGTTTACTGTGAAATTCTAGATCCTGAATTAAGGCGCATATAATTGTATTTATCAGTAGCATTAAGCACTCTGGAATTGCTACAGCTTTCATTTATATTTGACTAGTAAACACTGACCCTGTATCAATGGCTACAGACTGACTGATGTTTTTATTTCAAGTCTTTCTGTTTAATATAATTTTATATAATCAATAGGTACAGGATGGTGATTCAGTCTCTGAAATCCAGGTCCCGAAGTCTGAAACTACTTTTAAAGTATTATATTTTCCTTTCTTTGCTTGCTTTTTAGAATGACATATAATTCACCAAATGATTGAAACCACCTTCTAATTCTTTTTCAAGTGCTGCCACATAGATGTTACTGCAAAGGTCCCCTGATGGCATTGTTAAAAAACAAAAGATATACTTTTTTATATTCTAGTAATTGGTCGGAATCCTCACTGTGCTAGCCTAGAGGTGGCAAATGGATATGTATTTTCTCTGAAATCAAAGTTGTAATAAAGACATAAACTCCAATTTTGTTGTCAGGCTTCATTATTATTACTGATGACAAGTAAGGGTAGACGTTTAAGTCTTGCAAAGAGCTGGATACAAATTTCTAACTCGCTTCTAGCTGGTGTCACACAAATGTGTGAAACAAAGCTTCATCTTCAGCAGTCTCCTTAGTCTCCCTTTCAAGGAGACTAGGAAATATAATTATCATTCCACTGAAAAGATCTGAAATCTCACAGTTTTGATTGACATTCATAACCATTCCTAAAACTTCCAATTTCTTTAACACATTCATTGAGAAAATATTAACTAATCCTTATATTCTGAGTAAAAATTCATCACGGAGGATTTGAAAGTGAAACAGGTTAACAGGACATTGTTTTCATGGAGATCACAGCCAGCAGAGGGACAGAAGCCTTAACAAGAAAACAAAATGATTTCAACAATTTTAGATGTTCTATTTGACATCTTTCCTGTCACCAGGACAACATATCTGGCACCTGCAATTGAAAGGAGTTGTTTATTTTGGCTCACAGTTTCAGAGGGTTAGTCCATGGTTGGCTGGCTGCAGAGCAGACACATCACAGTGGAAAGGTCTGCTCAACTCTTGGCTGTCACGAAGCAGAGAGAGAAGGGCTGAGTCTGGGACAAGAATTCACCCTTCCTGATGACACTGCCACTGACCTATCTCTGAATAGACCTAACTCTATATACATTTTGATACAAACTCATCGATGTTAACACACCGATGGGTGAAGTGCCCCTGATCAAATCACTCTCCAAATGCTCTATCTCTGAATACACAAAACTTGGAGAATACTTTAGATCTAAACTATAAGTTATTAATCCCTTACCAGTCCAATTATTTAAATAAAGGGTGAGTAAAAGTTGCATATTTTTCATTAATTTTATAGCATAAGCTAGCAGGAAATATAAAAATGACAGTTGTATCAAATTTATTCAATGCAGAAATCCACTGCTTGAAATGACACCTGCTCCAGCAACAGTCCAGATAGTCAGTACTTAAATAAACATGCTACCTGTGTGGCGCTGGGAGTGAACTGTTAAGTGCCTAAGAAGAAATGTAGAGTAATGGAGTGACAACGTGATGGGACACATCATTTCAGGGGTGTCGTGTGATGGAGAAACTGGAGGAGGGGCAACACCATAGATGAGACAACAATACAAGTCCCCAGGGAATTAATTTTGAGCTCAGACCAAAATTATAAGAAGGAGCCACTTCAATATAGTTAAGAACTGAGATTTTCAGGCAAAGGAAAGAGCAATACACCAGCCCTAAGGTCGGTACAATGTTGGTATCTAGGAACAGGAAATCAGCATTGGGCTGAAGCTTCAGAGGAGATGAGGCCTACGTAGGAATGAAATCCAGGGACCAGAGAAGGGATTTTAATTAATAATGGAGATTAGGGATTTTAAGTGTGACCATAAACCAGCTGAGAATTTTAAGGACAAGACTGTCATGACTTAATTTATAACTTAGAAAATTGAATTAGTTGCTCTGTGGGAAAAGGATTAAAGGAGGATGTGAAAGTTAGAAGCAGTAATTCTGAAGCTACTGCTGAGCTCTGTGCTTCTGGCTTGGGCAGCGCAGGAGAAAAAAGAACAATGGACAGATGGAAAATATATTTTGAAAGTAGAGCTGATAGCGTCTGTTACCCAGAACTGCTGCTGGGTGAGAATACGGATCATGTCTTAATCTTCAAACAATATTAAAAGCAATTTTAAGGAAAATATTGGCCTGCTTTTCACCAACCAATTTGTTTAATTGTTCATATTACAGTTCCAGTTAAATCCATACAGTGTTTTTGTTCTGTGTAACCCTTCATTATTTTCTTAATACTCTTGTACATGCTATTATCTTAAATTCGGATACCAACCTTAGGGTATAAGTGATGCAAATTGTCTTCCAGCTTTGTGTGAAGAAAATGAAATTTAGACAGAATGAAGACTCTTTCAAGACTGTCTATCAAATAAAGCTATGAACTAGGATGGGAAGTTCCCAACTTATCAGATTGTTTTTCCCATCCAATAATTCAGTTGAGCACAGCAGTAATCAGCAGATAAAGGACCGCCACATTTCTCTTTTCACGTTCAGTTGGTTAGAAGGATAGTGTTCCTATTGTGCTAGCCTTTTTGTTACTATTAGGAAATAATAGTGGGGAGTTTATATGAAAAATAAATTGCTTTTTGTTATTGTTACTATAGGTTTGACAGTCTGGTGCCAGCACTAGCTCTGCTCTTATGGGGGTCTTGTCTGTATCACATCATGGTAGATGAGAGAGAGACAGAGACAGAGACACAGAGACAGAGACAGAGACACAGAAAGAGAGAGAGAGAATGTTACCAGCCAGAGAGCTAGAGAGTGATTCAGAGATCAGGTTCATATTTTTTAGAATTATCACTTCAGAAGGGCTAAGAGAACTCCCTTAATTCCATCCAAGGTCAGAACTTCTGAAATCACTGCTTTGTATCTTTGCACGCATTGAAATTGTTCTCTATAGGCAAAATGAAGAAATATAATTTTCTCCTACAGTTACAACTATCAGAGCTGCTAACACATCAAGACAGAACATTTTCCTCACTTCTTGATCCCATCATGATGTGGAAAGGAGCTTATTCACTAAATTATTACTTTGCCAAGAGGTTACAGAAACAAGAATAAACCATCACCAAAAGTCATTATGTGCACAGGAGATGAGAGAGAAAATTAAAATACTAAAGATGACACAAGGTTACCTTAAGTGAAGTTAAATTTGATTACTTTAACTTGACTGTAACTGGGTACAGCCCATCACTGTCAGATAATTTGTTGCCCCAAACTCTCCAAGTTTTCCACAAATTTCAATGAAGTTGTGATTCTATACTAATTTTGTGGAGGGAGTAACTGAGTGCTTTTTTTTTTTAACCAGAAATCATATTAGACTAATAAAGTGACAATAACAATTTATGGATCATACAGTGTACTTTCAAATTTATCATTAATTTTATTATTCTTGTAAATGTTTATTTGTACATGTTTGCTGTACTTGTTCATTTAGCACATAAACATTTCATATCCTCCTCTGTCTTCCCAACAATTTCAGTTCCATGGGGACAGAGATTTGTTTTTGCTTCATTCTATTTTCAGAACCTCGGACAGGGCCTGACACAAAATAGGCCTCTATTGTGAGCAAATGCATGAATAAAATTGTTTCTTGCAACCAAAGCTTGGCAGTCTACATTGGAGATTTCTGTGCACTGTGATTCCTTCTAAGGAAAGGTGAGTACTGAGGGTGACGGGGCACAGAAGCAGAGCTGGAACTCACACCAGGACTGAAGCGTCAGTGTACACACTGGGAAGAGATGTTGCTAGATTGACAGTGATAATAATGGCTGGTGTATTCAAGCAAAAGAAAGTCACTGCTTAACTAGGAAAATTTTTTCTCAGATTTGGTCATGCCTGTAAAGCAATGTATTACTGTCGATCTGTCCATACAACTAGAGAAATATCCTAGACAAATACATATCCAAAAATAAAAATAAATAATAAAAGT
The DNA here is from genome assembly GCA_004027595.1 of Dinomys branickii. Classification (NCBI taxonomy): domain Eukaryota; kingdom Metazoa; phylum Chordata; class Mammalia; order Rodentia; family Dinomyidae; genus Dinomys; species Dinomys branickii. The sequence goes on along the minus strand of PVLD010009821.1, from coordinate 70,259 downwards.
TACCTCCTGAGTTATGAGACTTACGTTTGAGGTCCTCAAATTGTGATACTCATATGAGTATTATGATGTTCATATGAGACACAGATATGGATTTAATCGTGGTATAGTAGTTTATCAAATTGCTGCTTGCCTTTACTTGCTTTAGATTCGCCAGATGATCAGGTAAGAAGGTTGTAAGTCTCTCTTGCATATCATAACTTGTGGTATCTGGAACTTCAGCTGTGTGAGCTGAAAATGTGTTAGATTTTCTAAATCCACTCTTTAAAACATTTGTTACTATTTATTCATTATTAAAGAACAAATAACAACACTGGAGGGACCATACAGTATAATACATAATATACCTTAAGATTAAGACTGTAAAGAAAAAAACTAGGTAGCAAAACAATGAATCATTTACTCTCGTTCTTCACCCATTGCATGTAAGAGAGAAATCACTGGTTCTTCTCTCATTCCTTTCGACATTTAACTGATAATAGCATCTCCCATTACATCTGAGGGCAGATCTGTTATCTGACTCTCAGACTAGCTCAGTTCCCCAAGGAAATTACCCGTAACACAAATTCCTTTTTAAGCAAAAAAGAATTGGAATGCTCCATGGCTTAAGGGACACAAGGGAGAAATAAAGAGTTGACCTCTCCGTTCTAGCTCCTTTCTCTCTGTAGAGAACTGTACTGTTCTTTGTGGTAGAGGAAGCCAGAAGAAAAATCTTAGTTACATAAGTGCATGCTCCGCAAAGAGTGAAATGTTTTTTTCCAGGGGTAAGGGAATAATATTCCAATTCCACTAAGGAAACAGAGAGAGAATGCCCTTCTGCAGAGAGCATTCTGGCTGTGGGTTGCTTGCTCCATGCTGCTCTGCAGCTCAGCTGGTTTCCTTGGCAAATTGGATTGCCCTTAGCAACCTCGACTTCTCCTCAAACTGTTGTCATTGCAGAGCTGGCAGTTGTAAATCCAAGTTCATATTGAAACAAGAAAGCATGTAAATAGAAAATACTATAAGAGTATGGCCATATCTTTTACTTTTCACTGCAAGTTTCTAGAACTACTTTTTTGTCTATGACATTCAAATGATACATTTTTAGAGTGCTGACTCTCAATTCTGTTGGCACATTAGAATTATCTAGGGCACTTAAAACAACAAAAAATACAACCCAAATAAACATCAAAAAAGTCAATGGATGGTTTTTTCCTCCAAAACTCTTACTGGTTGCTCTGAGTTTGTCCTGAATTCATTTTGTTTCTCTAACCTGACCAACTATTGTCAGTATAATATAGTAAAATGGGAGAAGAGTTGTTTAAAACATAATTCAAAATGCTGGGCTTAAAATGCAAACACTACCATCTAAACCCTCACTCTCAAGGCTCTAAGGATGTGCTGCAGCTCCTTGATCCTTAGTTTTTTATGTTAAAAGTGGAACTACCATTATCTAATTTTTTTGAGCTTGAGTTTGTTAGAATCAGAATAACAGTTTCTAACATACTTTGAAAGAACATTATTTTTAATGTGCCAAGGTATTTCTATGTTATTTGTTGGCTACTGGCCACATATTTGATTTTGGTTCTGTAGCTATCTGGATACTCTAAGAGGTCTTATGTCACCTCCCCACATGGCCCAAGGCAGAGCAGAGTCCCTTCCTATACAGTCAGAGAGTATCGGTGATTGGGTTTTCATCCAGTATGGGCTGTTGGCTGTAAGATTCCCCTCATGGCCTTGTTCTTCAGCCTGCAAAGATGCTCCAGTGACTCTGAATTACCTAACTTCGTCCTCTTTCTGACATTACACTATTTCAACTACTTTCCTTTACACTAAGCTAAAATGATCCAGCCATGACCTTTAACAAGCAGATCATTTCCCTGATATTTCCTCAAAGACCTAGGTTCCCTGCAGCCTCAGCTGGTTGAGAAAGACCGGGAGGAGTTATATTTCTTCCGAGAAACACCACAACTGCTGGCTGACTTGACCTGTCCTCCATCTCTGTGCTTCATGGACTATTCTGAGCAAGGGGTCCAAAGTCCCTTTTCCTACTGTGTATTCTCTTCACTAAAATGCCTAGGAAGGAGAAAAATTAGTGTCTTAGGAGCAGAAATCAGGAGTAATAGGGAACTTCTTTGGTGCGTGATGTATTCTGTCAAAAACAGAGGTCACTGATTGTGGTAGAGCAGCAATACTTCAGCTCGCCTAGGAGCAAGCAAGCAAACCGCTGCACTTTCATTGTCCGCACTCAGCCCGGTGACAGAGAAGGCTTTCACTGTGCACTCTAGGGTCCTTTTCTGTTTGCAAGATCTTTGGTTTTTCTATCAAAGAGATTTATTGTGCTGCAAAAAGGCTTTACTATTAATAGGCTCTGGTTGTCTTACCTGAAAACAGTTTTCCTTTCCTAATAGTGTGTGTTGCTGATGTACTGTGCACATGCACACAAGCAACTACACACACACACACACACAGACGCGCACACACACACACACACACACACAAATTTGGGCTAATTAATGTTGAATCTATACAGTACAAGAAGTGTAAAACTTCAGGCATCTTCTATGCAAAAAAATCCATTGTGTTTGCACAACACGACAACACAACACAACACAACATACCACTCTGCTTTATATTCCAACATAAAAAATTTTCTTCTATCTGCTATGGAGTGTCTTAAAAAGGCACATCCTCTACCTTTAACTTACCAAAATTACAATACAGTTTATGTTGATTCGCATGCCAGTTTGGAAAGAGTATGTCTTGTATTCCCTATTGGATCAGACACGTACTGGACAAATCTATCTGAATTTGATAACAGGAACGTATGGTGGGAATATTAGTGACTCCCTCACCCCACCTCTCCTGATATTTGGCCTGGGTCAGACATGTATTATGGTTGCTGTTTGGCATGATGATGTCTTAGGCAGATAAGAGCCATTGGTGGGAGTATTGCTATTTAGAGAAAGTGCCCAGAGCATTCTTTTGTGTGACCTTCATTGGAGAAATTAGGCAGGCATTTACTTAGCTCAAGCATTTTTTCTCATAGAAGGTTCATATCTGAACAGTTATGGCACGGCAAAAGGTGTAGGGATTAAAGACAAAAAATTATGAGGACTAAACTTACCCAATTATGCAAATAACTGAGAAGCAATCTAAGTGCAACAGGACTAAGGGTCCATTTGTTAACAAGTGGATAATGTTTCTGTCAGGTAAATTCAACTACCCTTAAGTTTGAGGCTTTAAATGAGTTATTTACCACTTTAAAGTTTGAATTTTAAAGAGAGAATATAATACCCATAAGGCAAACATATCGTATACGAGGGAAGTTACTAAAAGTTTTATTTGATTAAATATATATATATATATATATATATATATATATATTTGAAAATTAGTCCTTCATAGTGAGGTTAGCCCTTGGTTAAATCTGCAGCCAGGCTGCTGAAGTTAAATATTTCTTGGTTATTGGTGGTACTACTACTATTATTTCATAGGACTGTCTTTTTTTGTGGAAAATAAAGCACTTTGTACTAAAAAGTTCTGTACTTAGTGTTTAATAAGTAACAACTTTTATTATGACAATTATTTTTTCCACCAAATGTAGCAATCCACAAATGAGCAAAGCAGAGATACCACTGAAAACTGTCAGGCTTATCTTTTAAATTAGGCAGCTCTTCACAATATTTTAAATTGGGAGATATTTAATCTATCTAAAATTCTTGTAAATAAAGAATGCATTAATATTTTATATTAAACAAGTTCATATTTGCATAATTAAAATTTGCATGATTCTATTTTAATAAAATGTGACTAGCTCTGTATCTCAGTAGGCTATCATGAGCATTGAGTGCTAATATATGCCATTTTCATTTAGCCTGGGGCCTGGTATTATTAATAGTAATGATCTCTAGGCAGTGAGCACTGAGAGAGAGCACTTGGGATATCCCATGATATCTTGCAATAATTCATTGGAACCTTTCTGTCTTTTTCACTCTAGTTTATACAGGAAGATAAGGGAAAAATTTGATAATTGTTGCTGATATATCCCTATGTCAGGAGGTGTTCTAGCAAAGTAGGGCAAACTTAAGAACTTCATCAAACCCTCCTTCCAATTTTATGCCGAGTTATGCAGGTTATATAGACTGTTCTCATCTTTACAATTTGGGCAAAAAGTATACAGGATTTTTCACTTAAAAATATCTTAGCATATGAGAAGTTGAGAGAGTCCTTAGGGTTCCTGCTTTCTCTGTTATGCTGCTCCTGCCCAGTGGATATTAGCTGTAATAATGCAGAGTCCAATATCAATTTATTTACTAGAGACACAAATATGATGAGGATTCATGCCAGAGCCCAAGGGAAGCCTTACTTCTCTTTGCAGAGTCAAATTCTGTCTATTTATCTGTCTATCATCTATCTTTTATCATCGACCTATTCCTTTGTTCTTAGAAATATTTTCATTAAACATATTGGTTCTATTATGAATTAGTCACTAGGCTAAATTCTGGACAAAAACAAAAATAAAGAGTGGACCTCAGACTCTTAGCACATACAGTCCAGAGTGGAATGGTCTGATGATCAATGGAAAGTGATAACTGCGGTGATAAGGGGTGTTCTTAAAACCAGACAGCAGCTCTTCAAAGTTAGCCAGAATACTGAGCTGCTGGCCATATTGTGCTAATACAGTGACACATGGAGGTAGGGTGCTTGGTTTGCATAAGGACATAAGACAGAGGGGTATAAGTGAGCGCAGAGTGAACAGAATGCTGCCTGACCCTGGTCAGGTCCATGTAATCCATAAATCCAGATGAACAGACAAGAATACAAAGATGCCAGCGAGCCCTTCAGTGAGTTGTCATCAGGTTAGAGGTGTGGCAAGGGGTGGTGCTTAAATCTCCATCCTTACTGTCCCTTGGGATGATTGTTTTTTTCTGAGTGCAGAGAGTAAGTTGGTCCACCACAGGGAAATCCTCCAAGGAATTTTACCTCAACATTAAACACTGTGCTGCTGGAAACAACTTCAAAAACAAATTTTGTTATTTAGAGAACCTTCCTTCCTGAGTGGGTGGATGACTCTAGTAACTTTTGACTTGATAATAAAAGCATCACATTTAAAGGCATCTGAGATTTGGAATCCAGTGGTGAAACACAAACATAGTTCTCATCTGAGAAGTTTTCTTTTATTACTGTAAACAATTTTCTTTTATAACTCTGTGAAAATGTTGGCTTCTGTAATTTGTGTGATTTCCTGGCCTCAGACTTTTCTTTTTCCCTATTCTCTGTTATCACAAAGATATAAAAGGCATTTTCAGACTGAAGGGTCTAATAGAAGACAAGCTTGCAAGTAAATTTCTGGAGCTATGTCTCATTAATATCTTTCAGTAGCCACAGAAAAAAAGTGGTGTCAGGCTGTAATTTCACTTACAAAATCAAGCAGAAAATGAATTTCTCCTTGTGCAATGTCTGTAGCGGTGAGCATTACTGTTCAAGGCCAGCTTCTGAAGTCAAGGCAGCTAGTTCAGGGGAGCATTAAATTGCCACACAAAGGAAAACAATTTGCATCATTGACTTGCAATAGGAGTTGGAGAGGATTTTACAGGAAAAAGTCATTTAAAAAAAGACAAATTTAAAGCTATTGTAATGCTATACTAATCCTAATTTCCTAAATCTATTATAATGCTACACTAGTTTTAATTTCCTGAATCGTCAGAAAATTCAGTTAATTCTAACTCAGGTTTTCAAAAGTCTGCCAAAAAGGCTAAATTTGAGTCATTTGTAGGAAAATGGATGCACTCTGAGATCATACTCTTAAGGGAAATAAATCAGATGCACAAGCTTAAATATTACATGGTATATGAAAAATTAAAAATATAAATAAAAGGCAAATGCAAGGTAGATGACAGAAATAGAACAGACTTTTTTCAGATGGGAAAGGGGACCAGGAGATGAGATGAAAGGGTGGTATGGGGTGAAAAAGGAATCGAGTTGTGTTATGTATATGCACCAACTTCCCATAAAATTGTAATAATGTAGTGCATACTTGTACTAATAAGAAATAAAAACTAGAAAAAAATCAATAAGATACGGCCAATGATGGTAAAATCATGAGACTTGTCTGAAAATGTATAAAATAATAAAAATACTTAAGCCAGTCAACTGAATTATTCTACTTCCAGAATTTACCCTAATTGAAGAAATTCAAAAACTAAAAAGACCACACCCAAGAAAAAATATGTGACAATATTCCTGCTGACTTGGGGAGATGAGGATGTGGCAAAGCTGGCTGGGGAAGTAGGCCTGACCTGTTAATCAGAAGATTCAGGACACCTGGTCAAGACAGTTCCCAAATCCCTGCACCTGTACTTGTTGTGAAACCTGGGGCAGGATTTCAACAAGAGAGCCTAGACATGACATCAGCCTGAGGCATGGGATTTCAGCATCATCTCTCAGGACCTATATGGAGAAGCTCTTGTGAGTTCCCTCAAGGTCTGGGCAGCATAAAAGAACACAGATGCCCTGAAAAGCCTGCTATCGGCTTTCCTCATGATGTCCCACCCTAATTCTTCCAGGGTATACGTTATCTTACTCTTTTCTCTTTTACTTGGTTCCAAGCTTGCTCTGCAGAACTTGATTCTCTCTCACTCTTTACTTTTCCTTTTTCAAATAAATTCTGCTACTGCTTTTTATTCAAGACAAGAAGAATCTCGAATCCAACTCCAGCAGGAAAGGCAAGCAACTCAAAATCCAGTAACATTTGTTTGGTGAATCACTTTTAGAAGGAGCTACCTGAGAAAGTGATCAATGATGGGAAACATACATACTCCAGATCTCATGGGTCTTGTGGAAGGCCAGGTAGAATGCTATCCAATCTACCCGAAACTCTATTATACTTTGGTGAACTGTTTCTGGTCTACTTTATATTGAAGCTTTTCGTTTCAAGGGCCATATTCTTCTATGTTATGATCTCTACTCTGCTATGCTATTCATGGAGTCTGTGATCTACAACAGTCCTTAAATATTTTAAGTCTCAAATTTCTTACATGAAAAATGGCCAAAGTAGTAATTACTATACAATTGTGTTAATATAAATTATATAACATACAGAAAATGCTAATATTATAGGTAGCTAAGTTAGAAAGAAATTAATATACAGTCAGAGAGGGATTGGGCTCTCAAGGAAGTTAATGAAAAATACGGTTATCAGAATTGTGACTCAATGGACATCTGAAGAACCCAAGCCTCAAAATAAAGTCACAGTGGCCTGCTTTATATACCACCCGAGGGATAAGAGAACTGGAGTTACTGTCATCTAGTCCATTAAGTTCAGATATGCATCAGACATCCAGGTGAATGACCAGAACACCTGGGCCCATTCATTCCCCAAAATGTTCCTGTTTTAGCAGTCATGGATAAGTCAGAGTTAAGGATGCTAGCCATATAACCTTGCCACATGTTCTGCTTCCCTATTGGATCAGTATTAGCAAAGTGGCTATACTTGTATTCTTATTGATTGATTATAATTTGACCCATGTTTTACCCAGCTTTTGATTTTATATCAACCTCATGAATTTGCCCTACAAAACATTCTTGAAAAAATGACATCAGTGGCAACCTGTTTTTGAGACCCTCTCCTGTCTCCTGTCTCTCTCAATAAACCTTCCCTACTCTCAACCTCCTTCATCCTTTGAAATTCATTCTTCAATTTCAGGAAACACAAACTTGGCACATCTGATATCAAGCAGGTTGGGAGTTATACTTCTCTTCTATCCTTAACACAATGCTGTAATTACAAATACTGCTTTAATCTCCTGTGTCTTTTCGCTTATAAGTGTTAGGTTATCCCTTTTGAAGGCAATTTGACAGGTAAGTACTGGAATAGGACAAATGGGTTTTGGAGCATTCTTCATTCCTCAAGGACAGATTATGAAGTAGTAAAAGAAATGATTGAAGTCAAGAGATATGAATGTGAAAATTAGATGGATGGAGAACAGAATGCGCTAATGCCTTCATTAAGATTCATAACTGGCTTTTGTCAAATGAACTAATCTTGACAATGTCATTTGTGGCATGAGTTTTAACGACCTTCTTCAAAGTTCCCAGATTTTTAAATTCTATTGAGTGTCGAGTGTCATTAGATAGCAAAGTCTTCTCTTTGTCTGCGGCCAGATATAACAGGTCCCAGATTTCAGCTAATTTGAACACTCATGATTTTCTCTCCCCAATTAGTTTGACAGTGTAATGATTAAATAATTCCAGTTATTTTTGCCTGGTCTTGTCTACTTAGGTTATTTTTATTCTATGGCATGTCACAAAATATGGGCCAAATCAAAATGACATCACTGTAATCTATTCTTTATATATGCAGTCATGATGATCTTTTAAAAAACTATCTGCTAAAGGACAACAAAACTTTATAAAAACTTCAGACAGATCTCTTTTCATTTAGAATACAATTGGTCATATCATGGATAAGAGTGTTACTGCACACTTTTGACATCATCTCCCACAAACTCCTTCTGTGAACACACTAGCCTCTGTGGCCTTTCTCCTCCTGGAATACTTTCTCAGCTGTGTTCCAGCCTCAGGCCTTTTATCTCTACTGTCTAGAATGTTTTTCCCTGAACATCATATGTCTGGCCCTTATTGTCAGCCATCTGCTGGTGCAAGGTTTACACCTCAGAAAGGACTTCTTTAATATACAGAAGTCACTGCTTCCCTTTAATTCTCTTATTTTCCTCTTACCCATATTTGGTTTATTTTTAGTCTTGTTGGACTGTCTGTGTCCACCTGTTCCACTATCCCTATCCCACTAAAATGCAGGCTTCATACAGAGAGGATTCACATCACACTTCCTGGAACAGCACGTGCCACGCACTCAGTGAATGCGCAGGATGAATATTTGTTTTTCTTCTTGCTGTGAGAATTCCTGCTTGGTATTTTGTCTTCAGAAGAATTGATTCCAAAATAGCTTAGTGGGAGAAGCAGGAGTGATCCAATGACCATTACAAGAGAAGCAGTGATGAGATAAGAATATCAACTCTTTTCTGATAAAAAGTTGATACTTTCCCCATGATTCTTTACTTTTAACATAATGAACTATTTACAAGCACATAATTTTTGTTACTATCTGTTATGTTTCCTTCTCTTTTTCTTCTTTGCTATTTCCTAATTACAATGACTTCTTTATTTTTCGACTCCTTCCCTCTGTATTCTATTATTTATTTGGAAAACAGTTTTGTAACTTTAATCTTCTATTGATTCTCTTTAAATTTTTAACATACCAGATTAATTATTACAATTTCTAGTAAAATCTGCTCTCTTTCCTCAATCATCGCAGAAGAACAATCTCTGCTTGCTTTAGCCTCTATTGAACATATTCCCTTATTTTTCTTGTTTTTATGAAGAATTATACCTATATATTTTAATTTTTAAAACTTGTTTATGGATTGTCTTAAATGATAGTATTTTATCCTTTACAGTACCAAATATGCATAGGGTACGTAGTGTAAAGTAGCTATTACATTTGAAGCTTATTGTAATAGTGCATTAAGTGGCTTAGTTCAGTTCTTGGCTCAAGGCAAATATCCTTTTGGAATAAAAGAAAAAAACATGTCAGAAAGCATTAAGACTGAGTAAGATTATGAAAAATTACTAAGCCTAAAATAGGAATATAAATAATGTTCAAAAAACTGAATCACAGATGCTTCATCCTGGGCTCATTACTGACCTTGGAGAAGGAGCTAAGAGGTAAATCTACTTTCATCTAAGCACATGATGTAGGAGTCAGGTGAGATTTCAGAAAGGCTAAAAGCCAAATGATGGAGAAAAAAATGGAAACATATCCTGAAAACTGCACTTCAATATATACATTTAAAATGATCTATTCCACAAAATATGCTTTCCTGAGTAAAAGCAAACTGAAGATATTTTGAAACTTAAAAAGAATTAACCACTTGTGTACTTACACTAAAGTTTTAAGAATGTTCTTTAATAAAAGAAAAATGACTTCAGATGGAGCACCAGAGAAAATAAAATATATCTATATCTATCTGTCTGCCTGTCTATCTATGTATCTATCTAGTCTTCCCCACACAAACAGAAATGCAACCATCTTGCCCCCAAATCATAAAACAAATTAAGTTCGTAAACTGAGGTACTGTCATATAAATAAATAAATAAATAAATATATATGTTTGAATTGCCTAAAAAATGTCTATGATGCTTAAAATATACAGGTTATATCATGTATATGTTTTATATATCTATCTGTATATACACACATATGTACACACATACAAATACATAACTTTAAAATAACATTAAACAAACATTTAGCAATACAAAAATAATTTCAATACTATATAAGACAAAAAGGATAAATATGATTAAAATGCTTTAAAGTCTTTGAATTATTGCATTATTCAGAGGGAAGATAAAAATATATGTTATACTGAAAGGTGTATGTTCTAACTTCTACACTGATAATTACAAAAATTAATAACTTAAAGACGAGTCGAATGTATAAAAATGAACAAACAAAATTCCAGAGTTACACGACGAGTTCAAGATACACTTAGAAAGCATAACAAAATAAATGATGCAACGGATCCTTAAAGTATGGATTATTTTTAAAAGTACCATAAATATACACGTATTTTCTAGTGTCATTTATGATTGATTTATAATGTTCAGGAACACGTTTAAGAGAAATCACATGATTAAATAAAAAATAAAATTATGAAAATAGAAGTTTCAATTTACCAAGAAGATAGAAATATTTAGGCATCTACTAATATAACTTTAAATGTACAAAAACAGAAATACAGATTTAAAAGACGACAAATAATTTAATAATGAAATGAGATATTTTAATACAAGTCTTGATAAAATGAATTAGATGTTGTGACAATTTAGCATATTGAAAATGTACAACAAAGTTGATCTGATAGATACAATTATACAAAATTCCGCACCTAACTTTGGTGAAACACACATTCTATTTAAGCATACTTTTAAGATGCATGAAAACTGAATATACTGTACCACAAATTATCTCAAATATAGAGTTCTCAGCAATAATACAATTAAATTAGAAATGTAACAAAAATATCCACATATTATTTAAGTGCTTTAAAAAGAAATCCATACATTAATGAACATGATTGAAAAATAAAGTTTGGTACTGAAATGAAAAAATTACTTTTGAACACTTTTGAAAGAATAAACCTGATTTAGAGGATCTGAAGAGGTTAATGGAAAATTTCCAGCAAAGTGGACACACTAGTTTTATTCTAGGATAATTTCAGCCTATCTGAAACACAGGGGTTATTATTACCTGTAGCTAGAGATCTGCTGGCTATTCTTTAATTTTTGGTTATCTGAAAACGTCTTCACCACCATTCTTCCTTTTAAATTATAAGGAATTATGAATGTTCATTTCCAAACTTTTATAATACTAGAGAAAATGTCATCAGGAACTCCCACGAACTCATCACTAGCAGGCAAATCCACACCTTGTTATCAGTCTGCTAATATGACTTACCTTTGTTGTTGTTGTTGTTGTTTGTTGTGTTTTTTATTTTAAAGAGAAATTAAAAAGTAATGAAAACAATATGGAACTTCAAACAAGATAATAGGAAATTAAGTTATGTTGAATATTGTTATCTTCAAAGTAGTTGCTCAGATTACCAGACACAGGCATGCAAAATTGATCAAACAATATAAGCACTAATGGTTCCTTTCAATCAACTAATAGAAATTAGTAGTACAATTATATTAGTTACCTTGGGTATATATAAATATATGTATTTCCCTTCCTTCTTTTCTCCTTTCCCCCATCCCAATTGTTCTGTCCTTTAGAGCAGTTTCTCTCCCTTCCACTATATTGTACCGAATGCATCTTATTTACTCTTTCAGGTGCTTATACATGATATATGATATTTACACATGCAAGTGTGATTTATTTCACTTATGAATATGGTGTCTGGCTGCATCCACTTACCCATGAAAGCCTTGAGTTTGTCCTTCTTTATAGCTGAGTAATACTCCATTGTATTAAAATACCACATCGTTGTTATCCATTCCTTGGTTGATGGGCATTTGGGTTGTTTCCATAATTTAGTTGTATGACAAATTGTGCTGTTATAAACACAGGTGCACATATATTGCTGTCTGGTGATGTTTTCAGTTAATCTGGGAAAACATTCAGAAGGGGAATAGCTGGGTTGAATGAAACTCTAATCCTAGTTTTTGAAGAGTCTTCACACTGACTTCCACAGTGGTTGTACCACCCTACACTCCCACAAACAATGGAAAAGAGATCCTTTTTCCCCACAACCTCACCAGCATTTGTTATTGGTTGATTTCTTGAGGACAGCTGTTCTTTCTGAGGTGAGGTGGACTCTCAGTGTTGTTTTAATTTGAATTTCTAGAATGAGCAATGGCTTTGAACATTTTTTCATGTATTTATTTGCCATTTGTATTTTTTCATCGGACAAGTGTGTATTCATCACAGGAGCCCATTGTTTGACTGGTTCTTTGAAATTTGGGTGCCTGCTTTTTAAAAATTATATTCTAGGTAGAAGTTCTTTTACTGAGGGAAAATGAGCTAAAACTTTTTCCCAAATTTTGGATTTTCTTTTTACTCTACTGGCAATTTCTTTTGATGTGCAAAATCTTTTCAATAAGATAAGAGCTCAGTTGTTGATTCTTTGAGGTATTTCTGTTATGGTTGATACATTGTGTCAACTTGGGGAATCTAGAGGTTTAGCTGAGTGACTCAGGAGGAAGCTGGGGTGCTTCCTTTGTAAACATCCTGAGCCTGTGGAAGAAGAGGGCATGGAGATTGTGTGAGAGGTTCACAACCCCTGGGTGGGGTAGGTTGTTTACAATGTAGGGAAGAAAAGGAGGCTGCTTGCAGCCATTATTCCCTTTTGCTCTGGTTGTTTTTGCTGTGCTCTGCTGCCGTGAACAGTTTGCCCTCTGCCTTGAGCCATTCTGCCTCTGAACCAGCCAAGTATGGACTGAAACCTCCACAAACTGTAAGCTAAATAAACCTTTCCTTTCTTCATTTTGGGTGTTGGGTATTTTGTCTCAGCAACGAGAAAAAATTAACCAAGACAATTTCCCATAGAGTTCAGTTTTTGCTCTTTAACTCTCTGCCTACCCCTATGTCTTCAAGATTTCTACCTATTTTGTCTTCCAGTGGATTTAGTGATTCTGCTTTAATATTTAGTTCTTTGATGCATTTTGCCTTTAAACTGGTACCTGCTGATGGACATGAGTCTATTTGCAGTCTTTGGCAAAATCCAGTTTTTCCAGCCCCATTTATTAAAGAGGCTATCTTTCTTCCAGTGAATATGTTTGGCCCCTTTGTCAAAGAGAAGGTGCTGAGTGTGTCTGTAGTTGTGACTGCATCTTGTAATCTGTTCTACTGATCCTCAGGTCTGTTTTGCCAGAACTATGCGGATTTTATCACAGAAGCTTTGTAGTATAATTTCAAGTCAGGGATTGTGATGCTGCCTGCCTTGCTTTTGTTGCTCAGGATTTCTTGTGCTATTTTGAGTCTCTTCTGGTTCCAGATAAACTTTTAGGAATGTTTTCTCTAGATCTGTGAGGAATACTAATGGTATTTTGATTGGGATTTCTTTGAATCTGTATAACAATTTTAGGAGTATGGACATTTTCCCAATGTTAGTTCTTCCTATCCATGAGCCAGGAATATTCTAAAATCTATGATCTCTTTACAGCATACTATAATTTTCACCGTATACATATTTACTTCCATTGATTCCTAAGCGGTTTCCCTAATTTCTCTCTCAGTATATTTATTGTTTGTGTACAGGAATGCTACTAATTTTTGAATGTTGACTTTGTATCCAGCTTTTCTATTGAATTTATTTATTAAATCTATAAGTATTTTGGTGGAGTTTTTGGGTTCTTCTATGTAGAGTGGTGTGTCTTAATGAAATACTGATAATTTCACTTCTTTCTTTTCTATCCCTGTTACTTTTAGTTCTTTCTCTTGTCTAATTGCTCTGGCTATTGCTTCCAAAACTATATTGTGTAGACAGTGGACATGTTTTTCTTGTTCCTGATTTTAAAGTGAAATCTTTCAGTTTTTGTTCATTTAATATGATGTTCACCAGTGGTTTGTCATTGATGGCTTTTATCAGATTGAGGTAAAGACTATCTATTTTTATTTTCTGTAGGGTTTTTTTTTTCATCATAAATGAGTGCTGGGCTTTTTCAAAGATTTTTCTGTGTCTACTGAGATTATGATGTGATTTTTGTGTTTGGCTGTGTTGATATGGTGTATTACATGGATTGATTTGCATATATTGAACCATCTCTGCATTCCTTGGATGAATCACATATGATCATAGTGTATAATCTTCATGATGATTTGCTGCATTCTGTTTGATAGTATACTATTGAGGATTTTTGCATGTATTTTCACTAGGGTGATTGGTCTGTAGTTCTTGTTTTTCTTTGTCTTTCTCTAGTTTTGGTGTCAGGGTAATACTTGGCTCCAGGAATGTGTGAGGGAGCATTGTTTCTCTTTCAATTTCATGAAAGAGTTTGAGAAAAATTGGCATTAAATCTTCTCTAAATTTCTTGTAGAATTCAGCTGTGAATCCATCATGACCCATACTTTCCTTTGTTGGTAAGTTTTTTTATTACTTTTGTTGACTAATATTGAGTTACTTAGAATTTTTATAACTTCATGATTCAGCTTTGGTAACTAGTGTATATATAGGAATCTATTTTTTCTTGTATTTTACATCCCATGTGAGTGGTAAAGATTTTTGAAGTAGGTATTGATGATCTTGTAAATTTCTATAGGATTTGTAGTGATTTCACTCTTTTCTTATTGAATGAATTTGAGTTTTTCTTTTCTCTTTTTGATAAAGTTGATTAGGGTGATGAATTTTATTTATTCTTTCAATCAGTTCTTTGAATCATTAATTCTTTGTATTGTGTTCTTACTCTCCATTGTGTTAATCTCTGCTGTCATCTTTACAATTTTCTCCCTTTTTTGGGCTTTGGGCTTGACTTACTCTTCTTTCTCTAGAAGCTTGAGGTGCATCATATGGTCGTTTATTTGTGCTTCTTCTGTTTATCTGGTCTGTGAATTCACTGCTATAAATTTCCCTCTGAGAACTGTTTCCATTGCATCACATAGATTACAGCAAGTTGTACCTGCATTTTCATTTGATTGTAAATATTTTTAAATTGTTCTTTAATTTCCTTTGTAACCCATTGGTTGTTCAGGAGGCTTTTACTTAATTTCCATGCATTTATTGAGTTTTGTGATATTTTTTATCAGTAATGTCCAATTTCATTGCACTATGGTCCAATAGTATGAATGGGATAACTTCAATTCCTTTGCATTTACTTAACCATGTTTTCTGAGCTAGTATATGGTCTATTTTAGAGAACATCCCGTGTGTACCTGAAAAGAATGTGTATTCTGTGGTTGTTGGGTGGAACACTGTAAATGTCCACTAAGTCCATTTTTTTCTAAAGTTTGATTCAATTCTATTATTTGCTTGCTGACTTTTTGTCTAGTTGATCTGTCTCTTTGTGACAATGGGGTGTTAAAGTTTCCTGAGATGTTTGTGTTATTTCTTGTTTGATTTTTTAATGTCTGTTAAAATTTGTCTTATATAGTTGGTGCTCCTGTGTTTGGTGCATATGTATTATGATTGTTATCTCTTCTTGCAGTTTTCCCTAACAAGTATGTATTGACCTTCTTTATATCTTTTGATCATTCTTGGTTTGAAGTTTATGTTGTCTGCAAACAGAATAGCAACCCCGGCTTTTTTCTGGATTCCTGTCACATGGAGTATTGCTTTCTATCTTTTGACTTTCGGTCTCTGAATTTCCTTTTGAGTTAAATGTGCTTCTTGTGTAAGAATATTGTTTGGTTTTTGTTTCTTGATCTACTCTGCCAGTATGTTTCTTTTGAATGTTAATTTGAGTCTTGATTTACCTTTTTAAATTTTGAATGAACTACTTTATTTAAAACTTCAAAAACACATCTGAAAAAGTAAACAGATACCTGTTGCTCATAGTGAATGCTGTCATGACAATAGAAGAAGGTAATGTTCAGAAGATGAACTGGTGTACATGTGTTTTGAACCTTATAGGTGGTTCTCATTATGGTTTGGTGAAGGATGTGATTTTGAGCCAAGGCTTGAATTATAATAAAATATAAGCTATGCAAGTAGGAATAAGTTTATATGGTTGAACAACATAGAAATAGAACTTAGTTAATTTTCTATTGTCACATTACAAATTGCCACAAATGTTTGGCTTGAAAGAACACATAATTATTGTCGTACCCTCTGTTGGCCAAGGCTCTATCACATTTTAGTTGAGTCCTCTGTTTAGGATCAGGCCTGAATCAGTATTGCTGGCTACTGGTGTTCTTATCTGAGTTTGGAGTCCTGTTCCATTCTCAATGGTTTGCAGAACTCAGTCCCTTCTAGTTACAGAAATGTTTTGTTTTCTTGTAAAATATTCACAGCACTGCCTACTGCTCCTTGCCCATGACTCTCACAATATGGAGGCTTACGTTTTCAAAGACAGCAAGAGGCTCTTTCTCCTACTTGTTAAGACAGACTTTACTATAATGTTATTACAGTGTGACTATTTCACATATTTGCTGTGAAGTTTGCAACACAACCTTGACAAGACTGATTATCCCACATACTTCCAAGTTCTACTCACAGCTGTGGGGAAGTTGTGGCAGATATGCACACCAGAATGTAAGAGTCTTGGTAAGCATCTCAGAATTATGACTACCACAGGCCCTGAGACAGGACAGTAGTGAGTGAGGTCCAGAACAGACTGGGAGATAACTAGGAGAGCCCATGTAGGATCTTCAGCTTGGTTATGGAGTAGGGATTTTATTATAATTGTAGTAGGAATCCAGTGGAAGTTCAACTATCCAGCAGTAGAGAAAAGATTTCCCTTAAGGGTATAGAACATAAATCCATAAGATAGGTTTGCTTTATGCACCCACTGTTAATTAATGTAAGCACTAATCATAAGCAAAGGGAAGTTCTAATCAAGGTTGACTTTTGAAATTTAAAGTACAAACAAAACCTATATAATTTAAATTACCTCAATTTACTCATGGAAAATAATAATGTTCAGTAAAGACTATGTTTCACTCATAAGAATCATTAGCTTTAACAAGAGAATGTACAGAATTTGACACCTGGTATTTATTATACTGGCTAAATTTGTTCCACGCAATAGGTCTTATCTGCTATATTTTTTTTGACTGAGGCAAAGATGTATTTTAACTACTAGGTAAACTTTGAGTTCTTTTAAAGGAAAGCTCTTTCTTTGAAACTCCATACTGTAGTCATTCATCTGCTACATATCTCTGGATATTGCCATATGGAATTTAGTAGAGGCAACAAATCTCCTAACAGGTCACAGTGATGTTCTTCTCATTGGTTTGGTTAAGTAGCAGCTGGTTATCATCATCATTGGCAAACACAGTTATTTTTAAAAGCTTCATTAAAGAATTTAAGGATATAGATCACTTATATCTAACTTTGCTCAATAAAACTACTGTTTAATGTTACAAGAATGTAGAGTTTATTTTTCCATAATCACTAAATTGGGCTCAATAGGAGCTATTTTTTCCTTGCACTTTCCCCAAACAAGAGCTCTGTTTAAATTTTGAGATTGAACATTCATTTATACTGTAAGAGGCACTTTCTCTCTGTTTTTCTCCTTCTTACTTGTTCCTCCTCACTAATGCTAAATGTTGCCATACTCTGTAATTTGATAGTGCAGTAATTAGATTTTGTGCTTATTCTAAGACCCTTAATACAAAATACATAATTTGCTTCTGAGCTATTGCAGCTCAAACAATGGTAGTTGAAGAGAGAAGCTAGAGTGTGCCAGTCCTAATATTTCCTGGAATCTTTAACTGTATTGCTGAAACAACATAAAGAATGTACTATTTAAAGCCTTTATATAGACAAAATCAATGATACTTTGTTTGATTAGTCCAAACATATTCTATGGTTTCTTCCAATGACCCTAATAAAGTAGAAATCAAAAGGGAAATAGGCAAATGGAGATTTAACCTCTTTTCCCTGGCACATAAAACATGAAGCAACACTTAGCTACTAATAATGCAGCCATAATGTACCTGTTCCACAAATGCCACAAATTCTAAATATCAGTAAAAGCTCCAGAGTTATGAAGAGTTATCATATTTCCAGACAGAAATAAAATATGATGAAAGAATTAAATCTTTCCATATTTAGTAACATGGGTTGTCATTAGAAAGTGCAGCTAAAATTTCAACATGAATTATCTTTTAATGTTTACATTTTTTACAAATCTGTTACACTTTGCTTAGGTGAAACAATTTTATTATTCTTTTGAGGTACCAGATAGGGATAGAATATAACTTTGTTTGGTATGGAATGAAGTCACATTCTCTTTCTGAGATGGTTGGTAAATCATAAAGACTTGATTTCTATCTATAAGTATGAATATGTAAAGTACTGCTTATGTGATCTTAGTTATCACTGATTGTACACTGTCCAGGATATGTATAGGAATGAGAGAGTGTTTGTCGATCTACATACAAGGTAATATTTCTTCTCTTTTACATTCTAGGTTCCTGCTTTATTCGATACAACCTAATTGCTCTAGACCTAGCTTAATTTTTATAACTTTATTTCAGTTTTTCTTGTAGCCCTGAATGTTTCTCAAGTATTTGATTCTTAAAATGCTACAAGCAAGCTCACTATCTCTGTGACTCTTTTCAGATCCATTGTGTGAGTAGACACTCAGATTTCTGGTACTTTTATTCTTCCATTCAGCTAAATAATACAATTTTAGCACTAAATACGCTGGATGCATGTAGATTTTATAAAAAAAAACAGTTACTAGCTCTTCTAGCACATCTTGTTTAACAAAAAAATTCCCAGTTTCATAACTGAGTGTCAATGCAGACCTATAATCCCAGCACTCCAAACAGTGAGGAAAGAAGACTGCCATGAGCTCAAGGCTAGCTTGGACTACATAGCAAGACACTGTCACAAGATAAATACGTAAAGCCCAGTTTCCACAAAAATGTGAACTTTTATGGTTTGAACATGACTTTCAGTAATGTAAATGAGTATTTCTCAGGGGTATTTATTCCCCTCTCTTAAAACAGAATGTCTCTGCAGATAGGCAGAGAATACAGAAAGACTTCATAACGTACTTTCAGATTATATGCCTTGGAAACGTGAAATGATAGCAGAGCCCATTGAGATCTTGATAACTTGGCTAATGTTACTTTGGAAAAAGAACACTTTTAGCTTTTCTTAAACATGACGGCATTAATCCAAGTTTTTCTTCATTCCTTCTTGAAATCTCACTAGTGTACCACATAAAGAATAAACAAGAAAGGGTTAGCTGGTGAGGAAACTGACAGGTGGCGAAGCACAGTCTATCTCAGGAGTAGTAACTGCCATGGCAGACAAAGGTAGGTCCTGAGAGCACAGAGGATAAGTGTGACAGAAAAGCCAGTGCTCCTTGCCTTTCACTGGAAAGTTCTGGAATTTTGGGGAACAATATAATATGAACGAAAACGTGGAGCTATGAAGAGGAATATTAGTGAGATATGTAAGATATTTATTATTCTCACCTTTGTTAGGGTCAGTATTTTCCTAACCCCAGAGAAAAGCAGGTATTTATTGATAGGAAAAATAGAAACAGAAACTCTCAAGGTTCTAGGGATGTGAAGATAATGTTAAGGGTGAGCGAAGGGAATCAAAACAGAAAGATTTTGTTATATCATGAGATCCTCAGCGACCATCCTTTCTGTTCCTTAGAATGTTAGTACCAAGACATGATTACCCAGGTAGTAGTAGTGGGAACCCCAATAAAGACCTACCTATGAAAGCATTTGAAGTCCAATAATGAAAATTGCTTATGTATTATATGCTAAATTTGCATTCAGTTTACTTTGCTATAGACCTTTTGCAGACTTTGACTCAGTCTTTAAGTGTCTATTTTATAGCTAGAGGTGAAAAGTGATGATTGCTTAATTTATGAAAATTAAGTTTCTGAACACTTGTACATGGATGAGCAATGGTTTCATAACGTGTTTGTGTTCCCCTGAAGAAAATCTGGAGAGAGATACTAAAGAATAAGAATCCCATTTGGGAACTGATCTTTGAGAACACTAGGGGGTGTGAGGGTGAGACAAGAGGAAGACAGCCAACAAAGGATTTAATACCAATCAAATCACCGCTGGGAGAAACAAGAGCCTGATCCCTTGGAGACCGTGGAGCCAGTGAAGAACACACTTCAGAGTGGTCCCTGAGAGGGAGCTGAGGGGTTAAAGAAGTATGAGGAAGTGGCGTGGAAAGACTCAAATCTGTCACTGGCAGAGGGCTACTCTGGGGCATCATTAATTATCTTGCACTTCCAACCTGGTCTTTAAATAGCAAAGTGAGCTCCAGTAGCTGGGTAAAGACGTCAGTTAAAGCAGAGATGCAGCTGGAAGTCTGAAAAATGTGCACAGAGTGGGTAGGGTTAAAAAATTTGGGTTTACTACCAAAAGCATATGCTGTACTTGTTGAATTACTAATTTGTTCATATTTGTTGCATGGATTATAATATTTTGGGGCCCTTAGATTGTTAAAGACCACTTCAATATAGGATAGACATTGTTATTTATTAAAATTGATAATCTTTCAAAAGAATTCTAAGACATCTATTTGAATTTCATAGAAAAAGCTGATTAAATGATTCTTCCATAAGATTTTTCCTTGGTGTTCAAAAATAGATTTTAAAGACTATAATAGTAAAATTTCCCTACACACCATCTTTATTTCAAGAAAAATAATATTTAAGTTCAGAGATGGTGCTGTTCCACAAATTGAATTTATAATAAAATATGAACCTCAGGAAACTAGCTATGAATAGAGAGAGACTGTAAGGATTTTTTTTTTCTTTTTTGGCGGTACTGGGGATCGAACTCAGGATCCTGTGCTTGCTAGGCAGGCGCTTATTCCACTGAGCTATATCCCCAGCCCCTGTAAGGATTAAATAAAAGTAAAGTAGGGAAGGAACAAATCTCACAAGTATGTCATAAAATAGCAAGAAGTAGTTAAAAGTCTCTGTGGCTTTCAAGACTAAGAGGTAATTTTCTTGGAAAAGATACTAATTTATTGTTGTATACAAATATATAAAACACATCGAAATTTTGGCTGAGAGCCATACTGTATTCACAATATATGCCTAACCTTGTTTAATGTTATTGGTACACTCTAAGTATACAAATGTACTTTATATTTGTTAGCTAAATGTAGAAAGTTATTTCCTGGAGAAAATAAGGAATGTTAGATATCAAGACCCCTTTTCATAGTTTCAGCAGTGTAGTGTGTGCCCTGAATATCTTGATACAATTCTGGAAAAGGAGGCTATTTTTCACTTCAAATTGAGATCTATTTTAGGAGTAAGGAATAGTCTGTATGTGTCTTCAGATTAATTTTTCTTCCAAAACGTTTTTCCCATAGAATTATTTCTCTGAACCTTTTCAATATGATGTCTGATTAAATCATTATTTTTCATTATAGCTATGAAGTTTTCCATATTTCTCAAATGAAAATTTTCATTTAATGTAATCAGTAACAGCCAAAGCCTTGTTTTGCTTGCATGTTTTGAAACAGAACTTTTAAACATTATTCCATAAAATGCCTCAAAATGTTATAAGTACTTGGAGTTATCCACATTTTCATAATTGTATTGCAGTTTCACAAACTTTACTGTTTGCCAACCTAATTGTTTTTTATTTTGCGTTGAGAAAATTACTTCAAAACATAAGTAATTTCTCTTGGTACATTCCAGGTATATCTCCACGTTTGAAGCATTCTTTTTCCATTTCTTTCCCTAATTTCATGTTCTGTGGAAGAGAGTCTTTGGAGAAAATACTACAAACTTAATAAACACAGCTGCATTCTAATAAACAAAGTCCTCTTTTAAAAAAGAGACTATTCCTTAGTACCTAATGTGGACTGAATGAGTAACCCATTCCGTGACACCTCCCATCCTCAGTTCAAATGTGGAATTATAACTCCCGAAGTAAATTTATTTGGAAATATTGTCTTACGAAAGCGAAGTTAAATGAGGTAAAAAGGGTGGAGCTCTGATCCAATAGGGCTAGGGATACTAAAAAGCTCTCTTCATGCACATGCGCAGAAGAAAGGTAAGCACATGGAGAAGGCAGACACTGGCCTTGGTGAAACCTTAGGCTGGGCCTTCAGTGTCCAAAACTGAGAAAATGAATTGATGACTTTTCAAGCCACCAGTCTCGAATATGGGTCTCAAAATTCTTTAAACACCCAATCGTTGCTCACTCCAAAAGCCACATCCCCATCTCTCAGTACTTGTTACAGAAGTAGCCCATTTCCAGTAACCAAAATATGTATTTTAGTTTATATTGCTTCTGCAACAAATTACCACAAAGTCAGTGCTTAGAGCAACATGAATGTATTGTCTTGTAGTTCTGTAAGTCAGAAGTTCAGTATGAGATTTATAAGGCTAAAATCGGGTCATTGGCTGGTTTGGTTCCTTGTGGAGATTCTGGGGAGAGGGTCTGTTTCCTTAGTCCTTTTAGCTTTGGTAGGCTACGTGCATCCCTTTGGTTTTGGTCCCTTTCCTATATTATTGCAATCTCTTGTTTCTATTTTTAATTTTCTCACCACTCTGATCCTTGTCTCTCTCTTGCAATGACCCTGTGATTACACTGGTACCACCCAGATAAACCAGAATAATCTCCTATTTCAACATTTTTAATGTATCACATCTGCAAAGTCTATGTTACCATGTAAGCTAACAAGTTCACAGACTTCAGATTAAGATGTAGATTTCTTTGTAAGATATCTTCAGCAGAGCAATCAAAGAACACAGACTTTTGCCCAAATTATTCAAGGGATGTTATTAGCTCTCTGTTTATGACACTGACTTATTTATTTATTTTTTTCATTTAATAAATTTGCATTTAAGAATCCTCTTCTCGGAACCAGGCAGTGCATCATGGTCAGAATTAGTACAGATGATTACTGGACTTCCTGTTTTCACAGCCCAGCACTGAGGGAGAGTAACTGATATTATCGTAAGTGCAGGTGCAACCAGAATTTTAGATCCATGGGTATCAAGCCCCTTGTGCCTGTTTACCACTAAGTGAATACTACAATCAAACCTGTCAATACCCATCTTTTGGAAGCAGCAAGGGAAGGCAACTTGTCTGACAGCTCTTACTCATTTCATGACAAGAAGTGTTCAGCTTGAAATTTTCAGTAGCAAGAAGTATCTTACTCATTTCTCATACCTTGTTACCCAGTAACAGACATCAAAGCTTTATAAGCATTAAAAATACGCACCAAACACTTCTCAAAAAGAATTGAATTAAATTTGGATTTATATTTCAATGAGAATCTTTATTTCTCAATAATGTAGGACTAGAGGTCCCATTGAACCTAGCTATTTCCTTTCTGGGTATTTTCTCAGAGTATTTGAAAACGTCATATCACAGGGATTTACGTGCACCCATGCTTATAGCAGTGCAATTTGTAATAGCTAAATTCTGGGAGCAACCCAAATGCTCATCCATTGAGGAATGGATAAAAATGTTGTGGCATTTTTATATAATGGAATATTACTCAACTATAAAGAAAGATAAACTCAAGGTTTTTATAGGTAAATGGCCACAACTAGAGACCATACTCATAAGTGAAATAAATCAGACCCACATGTGTAAACACCAAATTATTTCAATAGTGTAAGAACTTGAAAGAATCGTTAAAATCTAGGAGATACAATAGACATTATGAAACAAAAGCAAACTGCTCAAAAGGAAAGAAAAAATGGGATGACGGAAAAGAGATAAGAAAGAAGGGGAAAATATGTACTACTGATTTTTATTGCTTTATAGAAAGGATCAGCTAATGTTTAATTGTTTGATCGATCTTCCATGTCTATATTCATCTGAGTAACTAATTTGAAGATATCAATATGTAATACAATAACTGTTAATTTCCTATCACCTTGTCTTAATTTCATATTGATTGTGTTGTGTTTATGTTATTTTGTAAGTGTATGTGTGTTTGTTAATATTTTTTCATTCTTTTATCTTTAAAATAAAAAAGAGAAAAAGTTACACCTGCCATTATAGGTGGGATCGCAGAAGAGGAAAAAGTAATTAGTGTTGTTTACATCCAGTTTAGCTAGTGAGCAGAGAAAAGAAGCCACCTCCTGATGTGAAGATGAGAAATGAAATCAGAGGGAAAGACTGTGGTTGTTTAGATGGAGAAGTGATTAGAACAGATTTTTGTTTACCCCCTAGTAACCTCTTCAAGCTTTGATGATTGTATCTTGTCTAAAGTCCTTGGTAACCTAACCACTCTGTGTGGTGTTAATGCTAGAGAAACTGATTATAAGCCTTACACTTGCTATTTACTAGTAGCAAAGCCATTCTCCAATTCTGCAATGTAGGGACATTGCCAGTCATACAGGAATCATTGATGTTGAGGTTCTATAGAGGCTGGAAAAGAGCTAGGGTTGCATAGTTCTGATAATTTCAATGCTGTCATCAATAAGGCCGCCTCGAATATAAGTTCTATTCTTGGTCCAGAAAATGTCACTATCACAGATATCAGAGCTTCACCCTGTAATATACAGGTTTTGCTAAATCTTCTCATCTACAACCTGCTGTATTTCCAGAGCACTGGAATGAAATTGCACTGAGGACCAATTCCATAGACCAAAGAGTGTGTTGAACAAATAAATAGGATAAACGTGGGCAGTGAACCTCTGCCCTAAGGCTGAAAGACAACCAAGTAAATTCACTCTCTTTAGCAGGTGCCTTAACATTATCAAAATGAATGTGATAGCTATAAACGTCTCTTATCCATCAATTAAAGCATTTGGAGTTTTGCTTAAGTTACTTTTCCTTATCCTTTGACAAAGTAGCAGTGTCCTTACTGTTATCCTCCATTATAATTATTTATTTATCACCTCAAATGCTAATGAGCACTTTAGTTAAATAATGTTATTAGACTTAATCATTTTATATGAAAAGTTTCCAACTTTAACCTCAGTTGGAATGTCCTTAGCCTGTTAAATTCAACACCAAATTTCAGAAGCTACTTCCTCCATAATCATAGCCTTCCCCTGTGTTTGGAGCTTTGTATGTTTTCAAATATCCTGACATGGTGGAGGAAAATGTCCTCATATGACAGCCAAAAACTATGGCCTTTTGTAAAAATTCTAAATTAAAGAGCAGGCATGTGGGTCCTGAGAGAAGAGTGGGCAAATAGTCTTGGTAAATTTCATCTCACTGAGAATCTCAGGATTGGTAAACTCCTTTCCATTCCTGTTAGGAAAGTGGCAGTTCTTTGCCTTTCTACGAAATCAGCACTTTCTGTGGTTTTCAAGCCTGGGGCCCAAAATTTCTGTACTCTTCACTTTGGGACCTTTCTTTCTTGGGTTTCCACTGGTACCATTTGCCACTCTGCAGGAGAGCTTTTCTGTTCTATTTGTCTTAAGAAAGAACACATGAGATGTGTAGAAAAACTTAATTTCCCTAGGCCTGGGCCTCTGACCACAATTTATAGATAATATTACTGAGGACTTGAAACATAGGGCAAAAATGTAGATGCAAACCTAGCACAGTGATGCATGCCTCTCAGTCTCTTACTTGAGAGGGTGAGGAAGAATTCTTGGAGGCTAGGAGGTCCAGATGTGGGCAACATAGTAACTTTTACCTCCTTTAGGTTTTCACTTACTGCCACCTTCTAAAGGAAGACAGCCAGGTGTAAGTAGGCTTACAATCAAGCCGTGCTTTCACTGCACGCTCTCGATCCCTTTACCTTGATTTAGGGTTTTTACCTGTCTTACTGCATTCTAACTCATAATGTTGTTAGCTTATTTATTATGTCTGTTTTTATTTCTGTAAAAATTTAAAAGGAGGCATGTGAGAAAAACTCATTCATATGTTAGACGTTGCTTCCTCAGAGTGCTTTAAGATTCACAGTTATAAATGGAATAAAGCAAGAAAGAAATGAACAGTAAGTATGTGGTTCAACACCCTCTATCTGCTTTAGTGAACACCAGAAATTCATCCCTTGTGTGCACATTTCAGTTCAGATGGCTTTTCTACAAATCAATGTTAATTTGGCATTATTTGAGTCATCTATTAAGAAATGTATTAAAGTCATATAAAAGCCATAATGCAGTTCTCTATACTCCAAAAGTAATTTTTCTTCCATAAGTTTATTTCTTCCCCAGCTGCCTCGTGAATTTGACTCTAATTAAAACAAATAGGAACTATCCCTTCGTCTATCTCCCACCCGCTCTATTCTCCCTCCCTCCACCCAAGATGATCACTGAATTCATCTTAGCTGTTAAACTCACTAGTAACAATCATTTCCCTGAGAGTGAAGAAATTTTCCATTTACTGCACTGTTTTAGACCCTTTGTTCACACAGAAATCAACATAGCAAACTGGAATGGATTGCAAGGAAAGCATGCTCCTCATACTAAACTCAGTAACGAGTGAGCAAACGGTGCACCTAGCACCGGTCATCATTAGGGATGGCCCTTCTTTTCCACTTACAGTGGTCCCTGCAGGGTCATTCATCTTCAGGCACCATTTGAGTTTGTCTTTCCAAGTTCACTCTCATCTTCTGCTTCTACCTGGCTCTGGAATCTCTATATAATTCCTTCAGCAAACTGAAAGAACAGCCAGAATCTACAAAAGTGTGCAGAAAATTTCCTGGAGAACTGACATAATATGACACGTGTTCTTTGAGACTCTTGTTCTTGTTGTTTGTCTTAGTTCATTTTCTCATTTCTGGGACAAAAACACCAGACACTTACAAGTTAAAGGGGAAAGATTTACTTCCGCTCACACTTTGTGCAGCTTTCAGTCCATAGCCGGCTGATTGAAAAGCAGGCCAGCCTGGCGGAGGGGTGCGGTGGAGGAGACACAGTGCACGGGGTGGTAGGCAGGCAGGAGACAACAGCAGCCTTCCTTCTGTTTCTCCTTTTGTTCCACCAGGTTACAAGCCTATTGCTTGCTGCACCTCGCACCCAGGGTGGGGCTTCTGTCTTCAGTGAATCTACTTAGCTACACCCAGTATCATCAGCTAATCCAGTCAGTGGGCTAATCCAGGTTTTACACACCCATACTCAATATCCATGCACTCTAGATCCAGCCACCTCTGAAAAGCCCCACTTCTAGTGCTGGAGGCTTTGGGGGAGCATCTAGGTACAAGCCATGAAATTGTTGGAAGTTCTGTCTTTTATTAGAGTAAATATTGATCACTACATTGCTTTTAATGAACTTTTATGAAACATGAACAATATTTTAAAGCTCAGTCTTTGTCCATAAAGATGGTTCATACTTTTTTCTGTCATTTTGAAACGGTCTCACTACATAGTTCAGGCGGGCCTTGAGCTCACAACAATCCTCCTGCCTCAGCCTCCCGAGTGCTGGGATCACAGGCATGCGCCACCAAGCCCAGTGGTTTGTTATTTTTTAAATATAAAATCATTTTAAAATCCTGTGTGTTTCTAAAACATGATATGACTGGAATTATTTAAGTTTTTAAGAGAAATTATTATCAGTAATTCTGCTCTCCGAGTATGGACATGTCTTCATTGTTAAGTCTTCATTGCTAATCTTATTAAGTATACTTTTCCAGTTGCTACATCTGTGAATTGTTCAAAATTCGCAATATTTGTGTAAGCCCCAGCTTTCTTTCCTATTATGGAACGTATTTTCAATGATAGATTAAGGATACACCAAGTGATTAGACAGTTGTTAGTGATACTAAAGCCCATTGTTGTACTCTAATGTTGGTAAAGTAACATTAGTTAGTTAACATTAGTTACTTCTGGGAATGTATAGTCCATCTCCTTTTCTACCTAATCCCTCTCTTATTTGTGCCTATTACAAAAAGGTATTTTCTTGCAAACTTGAAACTACATTCCATGGTAATTATATATGATAATCATACACAACTTAATATTTTATTTTATTTGTTTGTATCAGGAATCTATCTCAGGACCTTGTGCTTGCTAGGCAGGCACAGTGCTGCTGAGCTATATCCCCAGCCAATATTTTATTTTATGTAGATAAATAATATTTTGTACTTTGCAACATTGTGATTATATTTTGATCATTTGCAACTGTATTTATTCCTTCATGACACAGTTCATAAACAAAATTCCTGTTGGCATACTTGCAGAAATCATACTACTAAGTCTTCCGACTGTGTTACTAATAGAGCCACTGCCCATGGTCTGGACCGTGACATGGCTGCAGCTCCCCCGAAGGTCTCAATATGCTTTCTGTTTGTCCTCCTATGACTAAAGCAGCAGTTTTTGTGATTGGAAATGATTGTGCAAATTTTTACCTTTGAAAGCTCTTAATCAGTTCCTCTAAAGCTTTGTTTATCTAACATCTCAACATCAACATTTGTTAAAATGAAGGTAGACACCACCAGGTCAGGGCGGTGGAGAGCAGCTGTGGGGAACATATGGCAATTTTTCTTTATGTATTTATTTGTTAAATGAATGGTGAGTGCCTACTCTGAGTTAGGACCTGGGTGGGCAGCCACTGGGTTTTCCATTTGGTTGACTGGGAAGTTTTTTTATCTGCAAATGTTCTGCAGCATTGGAAAGTGCAGGAGACAGTATAAGGACACAATAGCTGAGACCCTGGCCCAGAAGGAAATGAACACAGAAAACCGCCAAACATGTGGCTATGAAAGAAAAGGAAAAGGGTGACTGCAGGTCTGAAATCAAAGGCAGATTGAGAAAGGAAAGGACGGTGAGAGGAACCACGGCGCACTGCTTTCATTCATTAAAAAATCAAACATTTACATGTGTGCTGCTCACAGGAAGGTGTACCTATAATAATTGCACAGCTCCATGAACTTTTGCAAACTAAGTACGCCTATGTCCTCAAAACTCATCAAAAACGGGGTGACCAGCATCCCACCAAATCTCCCGCTTCCTTCTCACCACACTCCCTGCCCGGGTGACGCTGCTCTTACCGTTTAATATTGCAGATTGGTTCTGTCCGTTGTGTGCTTGTGAGGAGGAGCCCGCCCGGCGTGCGCCCCTCTGGGCGTGCGCACCTCCATTTGCTGCACTTCACCGTCGTGGGGCTCATTCCCGTCACAGCACAAAGTTATCGCCGTCCTCACTGCTCTGTAGGTTTCTTTTGTGTTGCTCCTCACAACATCTTTTTCTGTTCTACTTTCAACTGACATTTGTATAGTTTCCAGTTGGGGATTATTATAAAAATATATTAAATTATAGACATATCCTTGGTGTAATTTGATGAGTTTTTTTTGTTGTGTTGAACGTATGGACCTAGAAGAGAATTTGCTTGGCTGTAGCACAGGTATATATTTAGTTTTAGCAGAAGCTGCTAATATTTCCCAATTTTACATCACAAATTCATACTTTCAATAGCTAGTACTGACAGCAATGTTCGCTTGACATTCTTGCCTGGTAATTCACATTATTTTTGATTTAGTCAATGATAGATATGCGATAATGAGGCGTTGTATGTGTGAGTTTGTATTAACTTACCTTATTTAAACATAACTTAACCGTAGTAAAATCAGATACCTCTCAAACTCGAGAAATTTTGACAAATATATACACTTAACCGTCACAAAGGTAGCGATGTAGAATACATCCACCCCCACAGAGTTCCTTTTGTACCCTAGTACAGCCACTCACCTCTGTCTCTGATGCATCCTACAATTTCTAACAACATGGACTAGTTTTACCTGTTATTAAGCCTCTCACAAATGGAACTGTACAGTATATTTTTGAATCCAGTTCCTTCAGTTCAATACCCTGAGATTCATTTGTGCTGTTGGAATGTCTGTTGTTGTTTCTCATTGCTCCACGGCACTGGCTGGTGATTTTTATTTTAAGGAGAGTAGTAAAAGAAAAAGAAAAGAACCCAGACCCAGGTCTTTCACTATGCACTAAAGTCAAAGTGGATCAAAGATCTAATGATTAAATCAGAAAAACTAAATCTACTGGAAAAGAAAGATGAAAATCTTGAAGACATAGGGGTAGGCAGAGAGTTCACAAACAAAAACCAAACTGCACAGGAAACACTTCAAAGAATCAACAATTTGGAACTCATCTTATTGAAATGTTTTTTCCATCAAAAGAAATCACCAATAGAGTAAAAAGAAAACCCACAAATTGGGAAATAATCTTAGCCAATTGCCCCTCAGACAAAGGACTTCTATCTAGAACACATAAAGAATTTTTTAAAATCTGGCTGGTGCTATTTTTATTTTAAAAATGAAAGAACAATAACACATTAACAAACAGACATGCATTTACAAAATAGCACAAAAAGAATACAAGCAATACTGAATTACAGACAATGTGGCAGGAAATTAACAGTGGTTGTTGTGTTACATATGGATACCTACAAAGTGGTTACCTGAAAGAGTGAGTAAAAATTAGGAGGTATGATAAACATTGTGAAATGAAAGGAAACTGCTCAAAAGTAAAGAGCAACTGGGATGAGGGAAAAGAGAAAAGAAAGAAAGGGAAAATTATGTATATAGGTATATGCAGCATAGCTGACACAGTTGTACTACTGACATATATGGCTTTATTGAAAGGAACAGCTAATGATTAATTATTTGATCAGTCTTGCATGTTCGTATTTGTTTTCCTGGCTGGTGCTTTCTAAAGGAGAAGGGCCAGCCCCAACTACCTAAAGTTGGTCTTTCCAAGAACTTGGGAGTCATCACCACTTTTCATGCCGGCTTTTGTAGACTACAGCCTTTGCGCACTGTGTGCGATCTGACTTCCTCTTACTCGTTTTTTAAACTATTTTTTTCCTCTGTAGAGCAATTTTATTTCTGTGGAAGAAGCTTGAAATGACCCATACATATCAAAAATGCCTATTATGTTCTCTGATTCTTGACTTTCTATTTTCACATTTTCATTCAAACATACATTTTGGTTTCTTTCCACTGAATTTATAGACTATAACATACCACTTAAGTAAAATTGTCCACTGAAAATTGTTCGTGTTTCATAAGGTTTGCAGAAATTTGACCCATGTGTAGCTGAAGTTTCTAGAATTATAGCTATTCTCTAACGACTCCCCTCATCCCGTAAGCTGACCCCTCAGCAGGCGACACCTTGGCACATCATTTAGACTGATACTCTATTTCAAACATTTACTAATGAGGAGTTATCTAGCCTTTAATAAAACTGTGCACCCTCTACACATTTAGATAAATTTAGTATAGTTGCTGAGGAATTTAGTATACATACTAATGCAATATAATATTGTACGTTAGTTGGAATTGTCCTTTATGTTATCACATTGTGGGAATTGAGATTGGTTACAGATGGTCATTTTACACACTATGAACAGAAGGTTTATACAGAAAGGCACAAAATATCTTTTAAATGTTTTTTATAGGTTAAATGCTTAAATGCATGCCACTCTTCAGTAGGGCTTGTTGTCACTCTAGTTTGTTTTTAATTGACACATAATTGCATATATTTTGAGATATTTATAAAAATGTATAATAATCAATTCATTAGCGTATCAGCATATTAGTCACCTCCAACATTTATTATTTTAAAGAAACCACTCAGAATCTTCATTTGAAGTTATTCTGAAACACACACTATAGCATGGCTAACCATTTAGTGTATGTGTGGTCGCTTCACCTTCAGCCATTCAGGCCAATGCCTGCTCCCTTCTACTGGAATGACAATATCCATGCTTTTATTTATGTCTGCTGACCTTACTTGAGACTTGGCTTCAGAGTCAGTAGGCTTGTTATTTCACTGTTGTGTTGTGGTTTGACCTTCTTATTGTTTTGGTTGTTTTCTTCGCCTTTCTTATATTTTGCTTTTCTTCTCTCCCATATGCTTCCTGTCATGATATTGAGCATTGCATACTTCTGTGGTAGAAGATGAGCTTAGGTTCTTGCATGGTGGGCAGTTTCTTACAAAAACTCTAGGGACCTGGAGTCTTCTTAAGTATTTCCACACAAGGTTAAAGATGCATAGTTTGGCCCTCTAGCATCTCTGCCACCCTACTTATAAACTTTTTGAAAGAGATTAAGCAAAATGAAAATGAAAGGAAAAAGATACAATGAACTATTAAAGCAAGCTTTGTGATTCCCTTTCAAGACATTAGCAGGAAAAATTTTTTATATGTTGGAAAAAATATCCACATTATTTAATGATAAATATTAACATTCAATATATTAAAATTAATTCAAAGATCTTGTTTTTATTATTTTACAGTCCTACTCATAAATCTTTTCTTGTACCTATAAAATTAGCAAAATATTAATGTCTCAGTTTTAAAGTGACTTCAGTTAGTGTTCTGTCTGATTTAAAACTAAATTTTTGCAAAAAAAAATAAATAAATTTTATGCTCTTTTAGATATTTTAAACTCAAATTATAAACTTGCTATATTAAATTTCCTTTTGATTTTTATACAATGGAGTATTACTCAGCTATAAAAAAGATAAACTAGAGCCATTTATAGGTAAATGGATACAACTAGACATCATACTTCTAAGTGAAATAAATGAGACCTGTATGTGTAAATATTGTATTGTCTCTCTAGTATAAGAACCTGAAAGAGTAAATAAAACTCAAAAGGTACAATAGATATTGTGAAAAGGAAAGAAATTGCTTAAAGGGAAGGAACAACTGGGATGAGGAAAAAGAGATAAAGAAAGAAAGAAGGAAGGAAAAACGTGTATGTATACAGAAGTATAACTGGGGTAATTGTACTGCTGATGTCTATTGTTTTATTGAAAGGAACAGTTTGATGCTTAAATTTTTTGGACCAATTTTGCGTGCTTATATCTGGTAATCTGAACAACTAATTTGAACATGATATACAATATAACAAGCATTGGTGAATTCCTACTATCTTATTTAGTAAAACTCAATATGGTTTCTAATGTTTTTTATATTACTTTTATTCACTTTAATGGTTTGAACAATCTTGCATTCTTATATGTGGTAATCTGAGCAACTTCGTTGAGGATAACAGTATGTAATATAACAACCCCTCTTAATTCCTATCATTTTGTTTTGAAATCCTGTATCATTTTTATTGTTTGTGTTGTTTTGTTTTTGTATGTTGTTGTTATTTTGATATTGTTTCTTTATTCTCTTTAAAATAAAAAATAACAGCAATAAATAAAATTTTCCTTTTTAAGACTGATAGTCATAGTGTGTAGAGGTGCATGCCTATCATTCTAGCACTTAGGAGGATTGCTGTGAATTTGAGGCCAGCCTGGACTACATAGTAAATTCAAGGCCATCCTAAAGTATCGAGTGAAATCTTGTCTCGAAAAAAAATTGCAAATAATTGACAAGCCAAAAAACAAAACAGAAGATTTCCATAGCACTGCAATAACTGTTTTAAATGTAAAAAATTAAACTAATAAAAATAGAAATGTTAAAATTATATCAACAATTGCACTATACATATATATATATATATACACACAGATATATAATATCTATAGTAAGATCTCAACCTCAAATCACATGTCAATTATTCAGTATCATATTTCATTTAGGCAATAAAGTTGATTTATTACTCAAAGAAAAACTTTTTAAACACTACAATGTCAGCATGTATTAATATACAACATTAATATGGTAATTCTTTAAACATTTATGCATTTATTTCCAAACTATCAAGGATAAAAGGTCCCTCTTCATTAATATTCCAGTCATGTTATCTAAGTGACTTTGAGATTACATTTTTAACTGGTGAAATTTACATAAGGATTACAGGTATCGTGAAGGACCCTGATTAAACTGTATTTTCAGGTGTTTTGAAGGTCACTGTGCCAGAGACCCTACATCTGAACAGGGAACATTGCCCACCATCTATGTGAGTCCTGTTAGGACTTAGTCTTCAAATTAAAAGATTTTTGATGTTTGCTTAGATTTAACTGCCTGGTTCCGTTCTGAATTATTTTTGTGACCCTCCTGGTTATTAAGGCTGTGCAACTCATAGCTTTGTTTGATTTCATCTGTCTCTAGAGTCAGCTTGTCATTTGCAGTTTGGATGCTGCTTCTGCCTGCCACCCAATGGAAAGGCAAACCTGAAAATCATTAGAGTGTTTTCATCCACCTTATTCACAGCATCTGTCACCATGAGATTTCTGGTTCCTCCACAGACTCAAAATGATTTTGAATATGAAAGGTAAACATTTTAATTGATTGAGGACAGCAGGGTGCCATGAGTGTACCACTACAGACACGCATTAAAAAAGAACTTTCGGGGCTGCTTCAGAAAGTCACAAAAAGTGTGAGAGAAGGTGTTCAAAATGAGGAGCAGTATTTTGAGGGGATTAATGTCAGTGACTTTTATTGTAATATTTTTTAAGAATTTAAACTAGATTTTTGATTACACCTCTGCAGAAAAATGAGGGAAGCATTTAGAAAAGCCAAAGACTAGCATCTATTTAAGTAGTATGTTGTACAGTGTTAAGCTCAGAATCATTGCTACCCACTGAAACCCCACCCTGTCCACTCACTCTTCACGAATACACACATTTAATAAGTACTTGTTGATCTCTATCATTGTGTACCCTCTGGCACTAAGAAAAGGAGAAATACTGATTGTTTAAATATTTAATGCATGCCATACATTTTAATTGCACCCCTTGAAATAGGACTATGAGTTTTATTTTACAAATCAGGAAAATAAGGCACAAGGGATGAGAAAACTTTATTTTTTTATATCAATATAGCCATTAAATGGCCAAAACCAAAGATAAACTCAGGAATCAATGGATACAAAATGTATATCCTATAAAATGAGAAGAGGTTCATAACTGAAGAAATGGGCGATGCTGATGGATTGTAAAAGGAAAGGACCAGGAATGACAGATTGGGAGGTGGCATGCCTGATGCTTATGGTCTTAGTACTAAAACTCAGATTGAGGTGTGTGTGTGTGTGTGTGTGTGTGTGTGTGTGTGTATTAGAAACAGGGACGCTGTAGAGGAGGAGACTAGCCAGACCAGTGAAACTTTAACCTTTGTGGAGCAGGCCTCTGGTTTTCAAAACACGTTGAGGAATGTTTACTCGTAAAGATAAAGTAGCACTCAAGGCAAAGTGAGTGTGAGAGAGGTTGTACACAGCCCTTTGATAAAACAGATTTTTCAAGTTGCTACACATCTTTCAATGTCATAACAAAGCACTAAATGCTCTCACAAGAGAATTATTTTGTTGACAAATTATACTTGACCCGTGACTGTCCATTAACCCCAGCTTGTAATCTGATATCAGTGTCTGGGGCAGGCTAATACTGACTACTCTTGTAGTAATTTTCTAACTCTGGGATGATGGCTTTCTCATTACAGGCATCAAGTATAGGAAGAAGTGATTTGTGCCTTACTACTCTTGGTAAACCCTCTTGGAGGACTCTAAACACCATGAGTTCAAGCCTCTTCACAAATGAGCTCTCCTCATACGCCACAAATTCATAATCCCTTCTTGCTTTTGTATAGCCTTATAAAAAATCTATCATCTGAACAGCATTCTTCCTTCTGAGTATTTCAAGGCTGCCGTTTCACAGTAAGGAAAGAGAAAAGTCCAGTTAGTTAATTCCGTATTAACTAGAGCTTTTTGCAAGAATATGTTTTGGGTTTTGATTTGCATTACTATCATGGTTCTAATAGTTCCAGGCAACCTCACCTGCCCCTATCAAAGTTACTGTGTTCTTCTTTCTTTTTTTTAATATACATCAACAGTAAACCACATGTTGTACATGCGTTCTATCATTCTCAAGCTGAATTTCTGGGAAAGAATCTATTGCATTTGATAAGGTTTTATGGAATTAGGGTGAATCATGAAAATTCTAAAGCTAACAATCTTGAGTGCAGAATTCATTTTTATCATTTGCTGGCTATGTGATCTTGCACAAATCATTTAAAAACCTTTGTGTCTAAGGTTCACACTGCAAAGTGGGAACAATAATGCCACGTACCTCACTAGGTGATTGTAAGGAAGAAATGATCAAATATATCTGAAGCATCAGAAGGCATAATAACTGCTTATATAATATGAGGTAAATGTTTGCCATCAGTCTTACTCAGCTTATAGGAAGCACTGATGTAGACTGAGTACAGAATGTAAACTTTAGGCTGAAAGAGTGCCACAGAGTGTTTTCCATAAACCCAGCCTTCCAGATCCGGAGGTCATGATTAAATAAGTCACCTGTGAGAATTAGTTGCAATACATCTGAACAAAACATGTGCAAAATGTATTCCTATTTGACCTTCATTCCATTGTCCTTCAGCAATGCTCCTCTCATTCTCAGACCTCTCTGACCAAAAAACTGAAAACCCAACAACAAAAAGTCAGCTGTGTCCAGAGAAAGAAGGGGAGCTTTACAAACAGTCTTGGCTTGGTTCTATGAACACCATGTTTTCAGGCAAAGAACAATGCTAAGTAAGTTATGTATTCCTCAGGGAATCTTTAGGGAGAAAAATCCATGAAACTAACTTCCCTGCAGGCATGTTGTTTTTGTCATTCAGCATTTATCATCTAAATTGTGAATTATCCTGAGTCAGAAGAATGAGTGAATAAACAATAAAATAGCCTTACTACCTGAGAACTACTATTCCTTCCTCTATCAGAAGTTTAATAAAGAGACAGTTTGGGGAATGAGGAACTGGGAG
Source organism: Dinomys branickii (assembly GCA_004027595.1). NCBI lineage: Eukaryota > Metazoa > Chordata > Mammalia > Rodentia > Dinomyidae > Dinomys > Dinomys branickii. Next base: position 33,508 of record PVLD010009821.1, on the reverse strand, counting down.
ACCCATCTGTCCATTTCTCTTCTTTATTGGGGTTTTCTGTTGTGTTCCTTGTTACATCTGTTTGGTGGGTGAACGCCGATCCCAGCCAACATCTCCCCACTCTATTACAAATGCCACACTTATTATCATGTTAGCAGCAAGGGCTACTGTTCTAGGGCCAGAAGTCCATGCCTTATAATCCCGGCCAACACAGATGGTTGTGTGGGCATGGATTCGGGGTTTCTGAATTAGATAAGACCAGATACACCATCTCTACCAGCATTATTCAATCTAACATTTGTAGTGATAGAAATAGTTTCTAATCTCCTATCACCTATCAATATGGTAACCAGCAGCAAAATGTGGCACCTAAAAATTGACTAGTGTGACCCAAAAGTACATTTTAATTTAATGTAATTTTATGCAAATTGGGCTAGCCCCTAGATAGCTAGGGGCTGTCTCATTGGACAGCTTAAAGTTCATTACTTATTTTCTAAAAATAAAGCTGAGGCCAATAGAAAGGAGAAATCACAGGACTGGTGCATAGCAGCACTGGGATTGGACATGCGGTACACATGTCCTATTGTCATCAGTGATACACCGGAATCTTTCTGAGGGGGGTTAGCTAGTTTCCATGAGGCAGTTTCCCCTCTGCTTTCTCTGTGACCATCAGGGGCAGAGGGAGTGATGTCTCTGCTAATTTTGTAGACATGGTTTCACCAAAAGGTGGGTAGTACAAAGCAACCTCATCTACAGCCTAACAGTATTTTTTCCTTCTGTGAACATGATGTGAGCTCATTCCCTTCAGGGCTAGCATTTATGTCCCTCTGGAGAACTCAGGATGGTGAGATGGAACAGTTTTCTTGAGAACTTTCCACATAGCTTCTTACAGGATTTGTCACAGTCTCAGCAGCTTCTATGATGAATAAGATCCTGCGTGCTTGGCACATTTTTCTTGTCAAGATTTGCTGGGCTCTGGGTAGTTTCTTCTAAGAACATTAGTATTCATGGAAAAAATCATTTAAAACACTGGAATTTGATACTCAAGTAGAGTGTGGCTGACAACTTTAGTCCAAGAGAGTTTCCAGCTGCTGAATGAAGAGGCACCACAACAAGAAAAAAAAAAAGAATCCTTTCCTGTGATTAGAAACACCTTTCCAGCATGAGTTATAATGTTTTGTAATTACCTTACTCTTTGGACATTGAAACCATTACACGGAAAACATAAATCTCTCTGCTCTCCTCATGTTGACACGTCATAAAAGGACATAAATCTAGTGACCATTTATACTTCTTCTCCCTTGCTTTTTGGTTCTTTTCATGATACAAGTCAGAGGACCCCTGCAAGAAGATTTCCAACCATCTCCTCACATTTTCTGTTTCTCTCACATACATTTTTCTAGTAGGAATATTTTATAGCCAAACCTAGTTTCCCTTGGTATACAGTAAACACTTTGTAATTCATTTTTTAAATATTAAGCTTCTATAATTATTTTTTATGTTTTTCATCTCTTTGAGGGGATTACAGATGCACAGGGATAGCAAATATACTCTTTGTAATTTCTTTCTCAGCAGAGTTCCTTGGCTCCTTAATAGATTCTGAGTGTATTCTCAGGTCATCTTGAACCAAAAGAGATGCCCTGCTAAGGCCTGGGTAACCAAGAATCTGTAAAGCATGGGCTAAGGAGGAACCAAAAGAAACAGAATTTTTTTTTCCATTAAAAAGATGCAACATAGTTCTCTCCATCTTAGATGTGAAGGTCAGAAAGCTCTGGGCAAGGGTACATGTTTGCAAGGGGGAATCTACATGTTTTATTTTGAGAGACAAAGCAGGAGCTTTCCTCCTACTTACAATGGCAGATTCTGATTCAGATATAAATACATGGTCATCTGATGCTCGTGTGAAATGGCACCAGCAGGCCAGCATAACGCAGAGACCTCCACAAAGCAAGAACAACTTGAGGAAATAGATACAGTTCTGAACTTTGTAATGGAGTATTATGGAAACATCATGAATACACACAGGGAACAAAAAGGCATAATAGATTATGGATAATTTTAGCATAGATAAGCAATGGAGGTGACAAAGCATTGATGAGTCCATGTTGTCAACATTTTGGCCAGCATGTTTTATACAGCAGAACCAAAGATCACTGAAGCATAATGCCCATCTATAGACCTTGGATGCAGGTTAGTTGGGATTGACTTCAGATAACCTTAGTTTGAATAACTAAGTTGCTTGTTATTGTAAGCCACTTTTTTCTCAATTATATAACAGTATTCTACTTGAAGGATTCATATTCGTGCATATGAGGTATAATTGTAAAATACAAACAATGTTTAAACTTTTGAAAGGTATTACAGTAAAAAGCATATTTCCATTAACCCAGCTCAAAACACTACTTCTTGCTTTGAACACAGAGTTTTTGCCATCTGCGTTCTGGAAGCTGTGGAAGGCCTTTGTCAGTGTCTTTTATTGTGCTATTGTGGCTGCCTCAATGATTCATTCTGAATCAGTTCAAGATGTTTACCTTTCATTCGACTTTGGAGAAGAGACAGAAGTTTCACAGTACCTAATCTGATGAATAAGGTGGATGAGGACACCCTGCAATGTATTCATGTACTTGTCTTTCTGCTGGAAAACACAGCAGCACTCACTGTGCTTTTGATCAAACCCTATAAAACGATACTCAGGAAAGAGGACTTCCAGAACTGCCCAAGAAAGTGGCACAAAGATGGGATAAGTATGTTCTAAGTGAAAGATACTATTTTGAAGAGGATGAGTGGCAGTGTGTCTTTTACTGTAAATATTTAAATTATTTAAAATTTTTAAAAATTTAAATATCTACCATATATGTTGACTATACTTCTTGTATATATCTTATGAAGATAAATATATGATATTACATATAATAGACATTTATCAGTACAGAGCTTGTCATGTGACTATAAAAATATGGTCCATAGTTATGAGGGGGCAATGTATATGCCTTCAGTAAAATTCATATTAGCTTATATGACAAGTGTGTAACATTCATTTACATTTCTTCAAATTCTGGGCCACATATTCTGCCTTCTTAAGATATCTCAGCCTATAGGTCCAAAAGGAAAAATAGCAATGAAACTCAAATTTTTCTAGTCCTTGTCTTTTGGCTCAAATACTTCCAAAGAATGTTTGCATGTACTTCTGAGCAAGTCTGCTCCTCCGGGCATTTTCTGGAATCTAACATTTCCACGCCAGTTTCAGCAGCATTTGCAATAACGTGGCTGATGTGATGTGACAAAGTTCAAACTTTCTTTACCATATGGATAAAACTAATACCTCATCTCCCAGCAGAAGTCACTAGAAAAGCTGAAAAGTCATCAAATAAAATCAGTTAGGAATATAGTTTAACATGCTGACACACTCCTTTCCACATCTGGTGTTCTTTCCCCCTGAAAACAATAGTTTCCCTTTGAATCATCCTGTCTCTGTTCTACCATTAACAGGAGATGATATATGTGGTCTTCAGTGCTACACAATGTAGCCTACACATTAGGCTCATATAATGGTGCTTGGTTTACAAAGCTTCTCAGAAAGTAGACATCACTATATAAATCTGCAGTCTCCAGGGCTACAGAACAGCTGTGCACATGTATGATATAACGTACAACCCTAGGATGCGTTAGCACTAAAGGGATTTGGTGAAAAATGAAACAGGATCCATCAGTCAAGTTTGTGAGGAACGGAGAACTACGTTGAAAGTGAAGTATTACAGCTATTCTCTAGACAGAGTTACTAATGGTCTGTAGAACGTCTAGAATCTTGAGAAGAGTCCATATTCTGCAAACAACTGGTGCCAGCTAGTGCCCAAGAAGTGACAGCTGCTGAGACTTTTAATGTAATGTGGGTGAAAACTATCACTGAAAGACAGCAGACTGTGTCTATAACATGAGGTAAAAAATTAGCATACATAGTCTGCTAACCTTAAGATACTTGTTGTTAGCCAAATAGTAACAACAATTAAGAATAATAATAAAATTAACGTTACATTAGGAGGTTGGGGATCAAACCCAGCAACTGGGATAGTGATGTGGGTGCTTCAGCAGAGCTGGACGATGAAGATTTGAAATGAAATGAAGTGGATCTGCTCCTGCTGAGGATGTATGGCATTTAGGGAGATTGTAAGCATTACAGAATCTAAAACGCCCATCTCTACCCAAAACTCTACTACATCTGAGGCCATCTGCATGTGAACCAGATCCCCAAGTATCATACACACTAAATTTTAAGAAATGTTGGCTTACAGTTATTTAATTAGGAAGCAACACCAACTAATGGTGTTTAATTTAAGCTTCATAGGGAAATTTATTGAAAAGATTTTGAGGATCTCAACGAATTGATGGAGGAGCTGACTGTATAGAAAAGAAAGGCCTCTTAACAGCATGAAAGTCAGGAGCTTCTCCCTGGAATGTCATCATTAACCAAAAGTAGCTATACTGATTGTCCTTCACCTCTCCCTTTCTTCCTTACCTCAGAATTTCTTCCTTCCTCCCTTCCTTCCTTCCTTCCTTCCTTCCTTCCTTCCTTCCTTCCTTCCTCTCTTCCTTTTTTCCTCCCTCCCTTCCTTCCCTTGTTCCTTGCTTCCTTCTTTTCTGTTAAGCAAACATTTACTGACTGTCTCTTAACTGCTCAACACAGTGACAAGGAATAGATATTCAATGAACAAAACAAACATTCCCCTATTTTATGGGTTTACAGCCTGATAAAGATTGCAGAGTTTACAATGAACTAGTCATATAGATGACACGTACAACTATTTAAGAGCAGTAAATAATTCTATTGAAATATTTGTAATAAACATCATGTTCCTAGTTAACTTCCTAGCTATAATTTGAAGTTACCATTCTAGAAGAATGTCTACAAAATTACAAGGCAAGAGTGGGTAAAGAATATCTCACATCAGGAAAAAGTCTATACCCTGGGGCAGGAAGAGAATGGAACCCACTGGAAATAGGTAGGACTAGGTCACAGGCCTTCATGGCCATGTTAAGGAAATATTCTGTTCCTCCAGTGCCCTGCCTTTTCCTTCTGAGCCCATGGGCAAAACTGCAGTTAGATTCAGCCATCTGAGTAGATTCTGGCTAAAGAAATGTGGGTGGAAAGTGATAAACCTCATTGGTAGGTCTGGCTCATAACTTTTCTCTCAAACTCTACTTTCAATTTGTGTAGTTTGATCATATCCTCAAATCCTAAGGGATGATGGATCCTCAAATTGGAAGGTGCCTGGTCTCTGAATGACTGAAACTGAGCATGAAATAAACTTTTATTAGATCAAATCACTGACAGGTGGGGGCTATTATAACAGCCAGCTTACTCTGACTAATACACACTGTATTCTAATACTCATGAGAAAGCATTGAAGAATTTCAGGGCAAGGGGTAGGTCCCAGTTTTATACAATATTATTGGTAGAGGAGTTCCCAAGAATAATTTTCCCTTTCTGTATTAGTAACCTACTTAAAATCCAGTCAACTATAGCTAGGAGTGATCATTTCATAGCACAGAATAAGTTCAGTGTTGTACATTTGGGAAACTACTAGAGAATAAGAAAGACTTGTGAGCCAAACAATTAGCTCGAGGGCTTTCTCCTATAAGATACAAACCACTGATTAAATAGATTTCAAGGTGAGGGCTCAAGAAGAAGGCGAGATTATCACTTAATCATAAGAAATAAGCTTTTTCTGCTAAGCCAACGGTCATCAAAGTATAGTCTCATACCAATATTAAATTCTACTTCTGAAAATTCAAATTATCAAACCTTGAATACTTTATTGCCAACACAGCTTGGCAGCCTATCCCAGTGGTTTAACTTTCCAGGTGAGTCTAATTCATGCCACAATTTGAGAACTCCATATGCTAAACTGGTAGTGGAAAATTAAGGGGGGTTAAATGTAAGAAGTTACACTTTACCAAAACATTTTCACATGCATGACCACATTTTAGTACCATGAAATACTCTGATACAGCTTTCTGGGCATTTTCTGATTCTTTGCTTTGCCAGAGAGACTCTGAACTACTTTCCGGAAGACAAAATTGAGGATAAAAATAAGTGATGAAAATTGATCTTCAGAAAGAATGTGATAGGAATTTCCAGGGGAATAAAGTGTGTGTGTGTGTGTGTGTGTGTGTGTGTGTGTGTGTGTGTGTGTGACTGTGTGTGTGTGACTGTGTATGTGTGTGTGTGTGTGTGTGTGACTGTGTGTTTGTGTATGTGTGTGTGTGTGAAATTCTCTTAGGCAGAAATAAGGTTTCTCCATCATGAGAGACTTGAGCACCAGGTGGCTAAAGCTCTGTCCTGCTTCCCTGTGCTCATGCCCCACATCCTATCCCTGCCTCTGCTCATTTACAACCAGACACTGTACTTGGAAAAGTCTGAGCTCCAGATTTGGATTCATACTTGGGCAAAAAGCATCTTTGACTGAGTTAATAATTTCTTAGAGCTTTAATCATAAGGTAGAAGGGCTGTTCAGTGTACATGCAGCCCAGGGTACAGTGGGATGCTGTACATATTCAGCAAATTATAGGAAAACTGAGTGGGACTCAGCCAAGCTGGAAATCTTGTGGGTAGGTCAGAATTGCAGCAGCCCCTTGATACTGGCTTCTCACCAATTGTAGGGGCCAATAATACTGTGCTTTTCTCTCAGGTTGGACATCACCATGGAGCACAGCCAGAGCACACCTGGGGAAGGGAAACCCAGCATCCTTCCAGCTTAGTTTACTAGGCTGTGGGGTGCTTTGTATGGCCTTCTGCTTGAGTTGTGGTTTTCGTTTTTAGTGTTTTTATGCTTCCCAAGTGTCTTGAGCAAAGAGCAAAGTCTTTACAAGTTCCAAACCTCACATTTTTGGCAACATACTGAAAGAGGACATTAAAGCTAACCCTGGTGATGCTTCTGCTACACAAGCTTTACAGTCTCCATGGCTGAGATTGAGACTGCTGCTCTGAGCAGTGTGAATGTGCGTCCCATCTTTTTTTCCTCTTTTCATAATCCTCTATTCGTATTGTCCGAAGGAGGCTTTGTGGCCATTTTTTATCAAAGGTAGAAAAATGTTGGGTACTTAGTCTATTTGCCCCCAGATTTGGGACTTGGCTGAAGTTCAAGGATAGCAGGAAAAATTCCACTTATTTTTCTGCAGTATTTACCAAGCATCTGTTCAAGTATGTATCAGTCAGACGCTTTGTCCTAAAGAAAAATTAGCTGTGTTGGAAATGTAATAAATGCTAAACTTGCTCAATTGCAGGGTGAAATATGACTGAACCTGTGTAGAAGGCACCATTTGTTATAGGAATTTGGTAGAAGCAGTGCAAGCAGTGAAATGAAGCTGGTTTGAGTGATGGAGGATGAGCAGCTAGTTCCTCACGGCCCAGTTTCTTCGCAGGATAATAAGACACTTGCATTGAAAGGTTGCATCAGACCATTAAATGTGAACCATCCAAGTTCCTAAATGAAAATGGAGCAGTGTTTGTCTTTAAGGTGACACAGTTAATGTTTGATCCAGCACTTAGTAGGATCCTGCCTCTGAGAGCATGTGGTCCCCAAATGTTGTAAGGTATCTAAGTTCCAGTGCTACTTCCCAGCCATTTACCATCCGCAACTTGGTCAGCTTTCCAGGTGACAGTGGAGACGTGAGACTTTATATACAAGTTTAGATGGCATTTAACACATGTGGCCCTTATCTGTTCTTCATGACTCGCCAGAAATGATTAGTAATTCCCACTGCCAGTTCTTGAAGTCCCAGTGCAAATAAAATTCAGTGCCTACCGAATCACATTGGTTTCCTTCCCCACATTTTCTATCAACATGCCCAATCTCCTCTGCATTATCAACTCTTTCTCTTTTCTGATATTTTAATTACAATTATGCATAAACACTGAAGAAGAATAGCAAAAATTTTGAGACAATTTATCCCTTATATGATTACTTAAACTTTGCAGAACTGTTTGCAGAACATTTACATGCTGATTAACTCCTTCACCAGCCTTCTTGGAAGGGTGCCAGGTATTTGTTGCTAGGCCCAAGTAATAGATTTTTATCCCAAGGATCTTGTAGCACAGGAAGGGACTTCAAAAGGTAATAGAAGTATGTGTCCTGCTCCTAGAAAATCTGAAGTCAGGCTGTCTTAGAGTCCTTCTTCTAGCTTCTGAGGTTCAATTCTCTCAGAAGACCAGTGTATAAGTCTTCTAAACTCTATAGAAAAAACAGGCACCAACTTCTGCCTGTGATCCCTTCTTTATAGGGAGAAATTTGAAGTATGAGGTTCATTTTCTTGCATTTTATTTTGGTTATTCAGGGTTATTCATTAAAAGTCAACATCTCCACATTACAAGCTAGATGAGACATCATCCTGACCTATGTTCAGCCAAGCTTTTAGTTACTGGATTCTATAAATCTACTTTGTGCAATTTTAAATGCATACTTTTATAGAAAAGAAATGAAAAGGATAAAAAAAAATAGCATTCATTGTATATAGCAGATACCAATTAATCATTTTTCTAGACATATTACATAGTTGATAGCTGATTTCTGTTAGTTAACAGCAAGCAACTTCGATAGATTTTCCTCTGGGCTTTAGAAGTGAAGCATCTAAGGCTGAGGGAAATTCAGTAACTCACCCAAGGTCCAACAGCTCTGAAGTAGAAAACCGCAATTTAAAGTGCATTGGATTGACTCCAAAGTCAGATCTCTTTGTGGTACAAAAATTCTAGCAGCTTTGAGAGACCAGGGAATTGAAGGTTGAAAAAGACACCTATTTTGTTGACTTCCCAACATTCAACTCCCCTTAATCTGGAAACAACACCTAAATTTTCCATGAAGAATGTAGGTGCCTCTGCTTTCAGTTCATCTGATATGGCTGGAGTTATGTGCTCCCATCACCTCAAGGTGAGTATTATCATATGTCTCAGACATGGCTGGTAAGAGCAACCATGCCCTTAACCACAGAAGTGCATAAATTCAAACATTCTTCATCTAAACACTGAGTTAAGTTCCTGTAACCAAGTGGTTGCTCAATGAGGGGTGATATAAAGTATGTATAATACTCAGAACAAAGAAATGATCAAGGGAAACTTCATGACTTTGCTTTTATTTGTGTAACTTTTACAGACAGGACCATAATGTATAACAGAACATGAAAGGATAGTACCATATTGTAAGGTACACCCAGCAAAAATTACCATATATATGGTGTTTTTATACTGTATATGTATACTGTAACAAGAAAAGATATTGAGGCTTTATAAATAAGATGTACAGAATGGTACCAAAATAAAAAATAATGGGTTGTAATTCTGAACACCAGATCATAAAGATGAACAGCACTTCTTGGTTGTAACCGCTAAACAGGTAGGTTGTTAAACAAGAGACACCTAAAGTCTACTAAGCCTATGGCAAACTCCAGCAAACAAAATCATGCTCCTTCATAATATGTCCAGGTACTAATTTCCCAAACCTGAGAATATATTAACTTTCATGCAAAACTATTTTATGGGCAGGCATGGAGGTGCATACCTGTAATCCCAGCACTCGGGAGGATGAAGCAGGAGGGTCGCTGTGAGTTCGAGGCCAGCCTAAACTGCATAGCAAAACCCTGTCCCAAAAGACACACAAACACAAAAGGAAGAGAGAGTTTGCTTATGGAAATCTAAATGGGGAATGACAGGCAGGGTGACACAGAGTGAGACGAAAGAAAAGGATCTGTATTAGGTCAAATTTTTCATTCCTCTGCAATCACATCTGTAGGTGGAATGCATGTCTCTTCTCCTTAATCCTATTTAAGTTGATATGGCCATTGAATGTGGGAATAAGTGACAACATACCAGTTTAGTCCCCAGGGCTAAAGGTACCATTTTGTTCCATGTGTACTTTTTAAAACCTGCCTAACTGATGTGAGGTCTAAGGCAAATGAGTGTCACACAGGGACGACCTGAGCCCAGTCCTTCACAGAAAGTTACGTCCACTGGACCGACACCTGAAGCAACACTGCCCAGCCAAATTTATATCAGCTGAGCCTCAGACAGCCTGCAAAATTAGCTCAGGTGAGATCACCAAAACCATAGTCTCCAATTTGAAGGTACTGTGAGGAATATCTGCTCATTCTGAATGTCACCGCAAGCTTACATTGTCATAGAGCACTGTTAAGGTGAAAGCTGATTGAAGAAGGCAATCCATGTCTTCCCACATCTTAGGCAGAGGATTTCTGAGGAAAAATCACATACAAAAATCTATGGCAAAAGAGAGCATGGCTAATGCATTTCTTGACTAGGGGTGTATCATGTTTTCATAATTGAGTGACTTGGATCTATAGGAATTTATTTCTTCACAGTCTCATAGGTCAGAAGTTCACAATCAAAGCTTCAGCAGGGGCCAGCTGTCTACACAGGCTCCTGAGAACAATCTTTTCTTGTGATGTTTGGCATCTCTTGGCATCTGTGGCTTCTGGAAGTATGATGCTAGACTCTGTCTTCCCAAGGGCTTCCTTGCTGTAACTCTGTATTCAAAATCTTCCTTTTTCTTTTAAGGGCACCAATCATGAGATTTAGGGCTACTTTGAACCCAGAATGATGGTATACTGGGATCATAGCCAAGTTATCTGCAAAGTCCTATTTCTAGGTAAAGCCACACTTATATACACCAGAGATTAAGATCTAGATATATCATTTTTGGAAACATTATTCAACCCACTGTAGCCAATATGAGAAATTGAAGGAAATTCCTCACCTCTTATGTGGGGCTACAACTAGGAACATACGAATCCCAAAATGGCAGAGCAGTGAGTACCAGCAGCTCAGCTTCTCCAGGACAAAGTATCTAGACTCTGGAAAACAGTATTTGGGAGAGGAATTGAAGTGATTGGAGGGTATACAGGAACCATGAGAGAACTGACAGAGGATAAGAAAGTAGGATAAAGTGATACAGAAGATACGGATAACACCATGGCAGAGATTGTGCAGTGCCACTAGCAGTGGCTAGCCGGCCACAAGCTAGGAGGCAAAATGAAACTCAACTGTTTTGCTCATAGAGAATGAGAGAATTGCTCTGGGACCTCAAGAGTCACCTGCATTTGGAGCTAGACGTGAGAATGTGAGACTCTACTTGAGATGCAATTTTCCAAAGTCAGAAGTTGGTGAGTGCTCAGTACAAGCACCTGAAGACACAGTTGTGTAGCAGGAGCTGGCTAAGATGCCATTGTAGGAAAAGGCTGAGTATTTGAACCCAGGTCTCAGAGCATCTCCTTGGTTGCTTCATGCTGCCAAGTTCCCAGAGTGGATGAGGGAAGGACAGTCACGGGAGACTGCTGCAGTTGGAGACCAGACAGAGCGGAGCCACACTGAAAGCCAGGGGCTGTTGAGCACAGACCAGGCTCCTATGGTCAGAGGGCAAGTTAAGCCTGAGTTATACAGGATTGGAGGCTCACATTGGCGCAGTGTTCCCACTGTCAGAAGATCTCTACACCCACCTCCCTTGTGAGGGTGGACAGCCGCCTTAGACTTCCAGTGTGAACAGAGACATGTCTTGGTCTGAACTCTGCTCCTTAGCCCTAGGCTGAGTGGAAGAGTGACACATTCAAAACAATAGAAAACTTTCTTTTATTATTCTTTATTTGATTGTATTATTTAAAATTTTATTTTACTTTAAATTTTTATCTTTTTTATTCTTTGCTCTTTTCCTCCTTCTGTAAATTTTCCCCTACACACTAATAACATAATTTTACATTTTTTCCCCTTTTTTCTTTTATGAGCATGTGCATGTGTGTGTGCTTTTCCTTCTCCCATTTTCTTCCACTATAGTTTATAGAGGGTCAGGGAATCGTCCTTTGTCCTTTAATCTCTCCCACTTTTATCCATATCTCTTCTTTTGCCTTCTTTCTCCTGCAATTTATTTATTCTCAATTTTTTCTTTTCTTTCCTCTCGCCCTTTTTGTTTGTGTTCCTTTAACTTGTTCTCTAATATTCATATCAGTCATAGAATGGTTTCCCATCCCCATTTCTCACAACCAATTTTGTAGTTTTCTTTCTTCTTCTGTTATATACATATAGTATGTCCTTATCATCATGAGGATCGATTTTCCCCCTCCTATTTCCTCCTTCCCATATCTCAGAGCAGAAGAATTTTTTTTAAACTTTGTTTTTCTTTTTTCTTCTCTCCACCTCCCCCCAGAACAGCCAACTCCCCAACACTCTTCAGACCTAGCTAACTAATTCTATAAAATTGCTGTTAATTCCATTTTTCACCGGTAAAGGAGGCACAGACTATACATTCTGTGCACATTGAGTGGGGGGAAAGTCTTGGCTTGTCAAATGCTTACACTATAATTGTGGATTCCTTTTCTGTGCTAAATGGAGACCCAAAATAGGAATTCGTAGTATATTATTTTTCAACTACCTCTGATAGATTACACTGTAATGAATAGACTGTTATTACTGTAGCTGATTTGATTGCATAGGAGTAATCGTGGCTCAGTGGACAGTTTAGTGCAAGTGAATTTATCCGCCTCACCATCAGACCCAGGGAAGGAAAAGTAAGAGTATCTAACCCAGGAACTCGGACTGGATCAGACTCTTCAAGAATGCCTGCAACCTGGCAGAATGAAGTCCTGAGTCTGACTTCAGGCTTACGGTGGAGGAATCAGAGGAGTTATTGTGGTGCGAGTACTCAGACACTGGCAGAAAAGCTACTTGGGAATTACATGGACATTGTCTATTGGAATACTTAATGTAAATTCCCAGTGGATATCTCACTTGTTTAAGCTTTTGTATGTCTCTTGGTTTATTTTGTAATGTGTAGTTATTCTATGTTCTTTTATTGTTTCCTGTGTTTATTAGTTTGCTACTTTTGTGTATTTGTTCTTTCATTGACTGAATTAATAGGTATCTAGGTTCTCTCTTTCATCTCAGCTCTCTATGTAGTTCCTTTGCCTCAAACCTATTAGACAATATTAACATTAACATTTTAAATTCTTTTTCCAAACATGTAAATTTCTCCTCCCACGCATTTAAATCCCTCATGCTTAGCTCCTGCACAATCACTCCTATCTTCTCAGGTATTGTGATCCTCTCCATCATAATCTTTTCAGCTTATTGTCCTCCCTTTCATCAAGTTCTGACAACCACATAATTTTCTTCAATCACAAAGTAAAACACCTTTCTCTCATACCCCAACCTTGCGCCCACAAAATATCCTCTGAAAACTCTCAGTGCTAACCCTTCAACTCAAGTAAAAGTACTTCAGTAAAATGAGACCCACATCAACCTTTTCTCCTCATCTACTACTATTCCCTGCTTCCAACCTCCCTTTTAGTGTCTAATACTCCTCATCCAAACACCTTCATGCTCCCCACACTACCTCACCTACTTCACTGCAGAGCAACCATAAATAATAAATGTGACAAAGTGCATAGAGAACAGACAAAGGGGGAAAGTGTAACTGCAAAGGCTATTACATAGAAGAGTTGTAAGACTGAATTTGTGGATGCTGTTATACCCAGAAGTAATTCTTTTGGCAAATCATAAGATAGAGCTGACATCACTTAAAGTGATAGTAGAGGAAGATAGAGAAGCTCTCCAAAGCCCCTCAACTCTCCCAAGGCAAAGCAAGGGGTCATAAGGGGGGAAGAAAGCAAATACCATGGTAGCATAAATATATGAACAGTTCTTAGAAAGGTGATGAAAATAAATGAATTCAAAGGGGAACAAACCAAAAATTTACAGCAATTTCACTCAATAAACTCACAGTGAATTTCACAGAAATAATTAAAAAACTGGATGAGCTAACCAAAGCAGTTCAAAATCTGAATGACATATTTAACCGGGATATAGATGCCTTGAAAAATATCATACAGAAATATCTGAAATTTTTTAAATGCATAAGAATTTACACACTGCAGAAAAGATGAATGTGAAGACAGAGTGTCTGATATACAGGGTTAAATAGTGAATTTGAGTAAGAGCCCAAAGAAGCCAAAAAGAAAGTATTAGTACAAAAGAAGTCTATCTAGCAGCTACTAGATGACAAGAAGACCAGGATAAGACTAATTAGAGTTAGAGAAAAACTAGAAGACAGCGTAAAGGTATTCACTAACCTGCTTACAAAAATCATAGAAGAAAATTTCCCAAATATAAGAGTTAAAATGCAAGTAAGCAATACTTGCAGAACATAAAAAAATTGTGATGACAGAAGTTCACCAAGGCATATCCTTATTAAATTATCATACATACAGCAAAACAAAAAACAAAAACAATAAAGCCGACAAACACCCCCTCCAAAGGCAGCCAGAGAAAAACAGAAAATGGCATATAAATCTGAAGCAACTAGAATCATAGGAGACTCGGCAACACAAAACTAAAGGCCAAAAGTGCTCGAAATGAAGTATTTTAATTCCTAAGAGTGAACAACTACCAATCCAGATTGACTTACTCACCAAGGCTACTCTTCGAATGGAGGGAAATAAAGATGGATCAATAAAGTATTTCCTATGTAAAAGACCAGCTCAGAAGATATATAGCTGTTAAACCACCTCTGGAGAAAATAAGTGTATTCTTGACAGAAATAACAAATCAGACACAGCTAAAAACACAGAGAGAGCTAGTATGGTAAATTGATAAACAGCAACAAAAACTATCAGAAAATAAAAACAAAAGATACATCAACGGAGAAAGAAGACAATGGTAATATGTAACCAACATACCTCAACAATATATCTCAGTGTTAATGGTCTCAACTCTCCAATTCAAAGACACAGACTGGTAGACCAGATAAAAAACAGCATCCAAAATCTGTTGCATTCAAGAAAGTCATCTAATCCAAAAAGATACCCATAGACTAAAAATTAAAGGGTGGAAAACAAAACTTCATGCATGAGGGCCCTGAAAACCAGCAGGGTTAACAATTCTAACATCAGACATGGTAAACTTCAAACTAAAACTGATTAGAAGAAATAAAGAAGAGCACCACATACTAGTTAAGGGAAGAATCAACGAGAAGATATAACACCAACAAACATACTCACTAAACACTAGAATACCTGTCTTATAGAAATACTAATAAAACAAAAATTGCTTAAATTAAAATATAAATGAACACAATAGGAGATTTTAATACCCTATGATTTTAAACACAACCATAATTTTAACACAACCATAATAGGGGATTTTAATACCCCATGATTTTAAAGAGATGGATCAACTGTATAAAAAATTAAAGATAAAAAAATTTAAGGGATGAACCATATCCTTGAATATATGGACTTAATGGATATATACAGAGTATTCTAGGGCTCTAGAACAGAGTATACATTATTTTCAATGGCACATGGTATTTTTCTCAAAATAGATTACATACTAGTCTATAAAGTCTGCATAAGTAAATGTAAAAGAATAGAAATTATCCCATGCATATTATCAGACTACTGTGCAATGAAAATAGAAATCAATGACAGACAAAATTTTGGAAGAGACAAAATCTCCTGGAAAATTAACAATACATTCTTAAACAAGCAATAGGTCACAGAAAAAATCAAAGAAGAAATTAAAAAATTTTGGAAGTTAATGACAATGATGGTACAATTCATCAAAATATCTGGAACATTATGAAAGAAGTTTTAAAAAGAAAATTCATCACAATGAATGATAATGTTAAGCAAGTATAGAAAACTCAAGTTGACAAGCTTATGAGAACTATTAAGATACTTGAGAAACAACAACAAATTAGCCCCAAAATAATTGAGGAAAATTATAAAGATCAGAGTGAAAATTAAAGAAATTGAGACTAAAAAAACCAGTAAAAAAATCAAAGAATAGAAGAGCTGGTTCTTTGAAAGCATAAATAAAACAGCTTCAATCCGGACTTACTAAGAGAAAAGAAGACTCACATCAATGCAATTAGAAATGAAACAAGGAGCAATAACAGGCACTGTGGAAATGCAGAAGATAGTAACTACTTTGAAAAATTATATATCAAAAATTAGCAAATCTTGAAGAAATGGATAGACTCCTAGACACATACAAACTACTGAAGCTATTGCAAGAAGGCATATGTATGCTTAGCAACCCAATAATGAGCAATGAAATTGACACTAATAAAGAATCTACTAACTTAATAAAAGTCCAAGACCCAATGAATTCACTGCTAAATTCTACAAAACATTTAAGGACGTTACATCACCAATACTCCCCAAGCTCTTCAAAGAAATGGAAAGGAATGGAGTCCTCCCAAACTCATTGAAGGGAGCTAGTATCACCCTGATCCCCAAACTGGGTAAAGACCCAACTATAAAGGAAAACGATAGGTTAATCTCCTTAATGAAAATAGATGCAGAAATCCTCAACAAGATATAAGCAAATAGAATGTAGTGCATTGTCAAAAATATCATACATACAGGATCAAGCAGGTTTAATTACAGAGACGCAAGGATGGTTCAACATGCATAAGTAAATCAGTGTATTGCATCACATAAAGAGAAGCAAGGTAAAAAACCATATGATTATAACACTAGATGCAGAAAAGGCTTTCCACAAAATCCAACACATCATCATGACAAAAATAAACCCTGAAGAAAACAGGTATGAGAGGAACATACCTGAATATGACAAAAACTGTGTATGACAAACCAATAGCCAGCATCACACTATAAATGGAAAACTTCTTCCTAAAATGAGGAACAAGATAAGGCTGTCCACTCTAAGCTCTTCTATTCAAAAGAGTGCTTGGAACATTGAACAGAGCAATTAGGCAAGATAAAAAGTAAAAGAAATACATATAGGGAAAAAGGAACTCAAATTATCATTACTTTCAGATTAAGAAACTCTTTGAATTAATTACTACTTCACCATTGTAGCAGAATACACAAAAAAATTATTAACATTTCAGTATACCAATAATGAATGAGATGAGAAGGAAATTTGAAAATAATATCATTCACAGTAGCTTCAAAATAATGAAATATCTAGGAATTAACCTAATTGAGGAAGTGAAAGTCCTCTGTGAAAGAAAACTAAAGTACTCTGAAAAAGAAGGCTGAAGAGGATGTCAGAAAATGGAAAGATGTCCCTTGCTTCTGGATAGGCAGAATTAATGTCAAAATGTCCATACTCTCCAAATTTGTGTACATATTCAGTGTGGCCCTAATCAAAACATTAACAGCATATTCTATAGATCTTAAAAGAACAAATTTTTTTACATGAAACCAGAAGAGACCCAGAATAGAAAAGCAATCTTAGGCAACAAGAGCAAAGCAGGAAGAATAGCAATATCTGACTTTAAGCTATAGTACAAAGCAATAGTGCTAAAAAAACAAAAACACAAAAACATTGTAGTAGAAAAACAGATATGTGGATCTATGGAACCAAATTGCTACTACACAAAATACCCAGACATATTCAGTTATTTGATCTTTGACAAAAGGCCAAAAGCATATGTTTGAGGAAAGACAGCATATTCAATAAGTTGTTCCCAGAAAATGGGTTATCTGTGTGCAAAAGATTGAAACTGGACACTTATCTTTTACCATATACTAAATTAAAACTAAAATGGATCAAAGATCTAAACATTAAAATAGGAACATTAAATCTATTTAAAGGTAAATTAGATAAAAACACTTGACATAGATTAAGGAAAGATTGTGTAAACAAAACCTCAATTGCATAGTAGGAATCAACAAATAAGATTATAAGGGCTGGGGATATAGCTCAGTGGAATAAGTGCTTGCTTAGCAAGCGCAGGGTCCTGAGTTCGATCCCCAGTACCGCAAAAAAAAAAAAAAAAAGATTATATTAGACTAAAAAGCTTCTGTACAGCACAATAATTATGCAATGCAATGAAGAGACATCCAATTGAGTGGGGAAAACTTTGCCAGCTACTCTTCAGACAAAGGACTAATACCTAGCATATACAAAGAACTCAAAAAATTAAACCACCTAAATTTAAAGATCCAGTCCAAAAATAGACAAGAGAAATGAATCACTTCACAGGAGAAGAAATACATATGATCAACAAATGCATGAAAAAAATACTCAACATCTCTGCCCATTAGAGAAATGCAAATTAAAACAGTGCTAAGATTCCTCCTTACTCTGAAGAGAATAAAAATCATTAAGAAATCAAACATTAACAAATGCTGGCATGGCTGTGTTGAAAACAGAGTATCATTGTTGGTAAGAATATAAATCAGTAAAGCCATTATGGGAATCAGTATGGAGATTACTCAACTGAAATTAGAAATTCGATATGACCCAACTAACCCCCTTCTAGGTACATTATTTTCCACAAAGAGCTTAAGACATCACACTAAGTGATACATTCATACCAATGTTTATAGCAGCACAATTCAAAATAGCTAAATCTTGAAAGTAGCCTGTATATGAACAGATAAGTGGATAAAGAAAATATGGTATCTATATATAACAAAATAATTCACTCTAAGAAATGACAAATTTGAGACATTTCTGGGAAAATACACCAGACACATGAACTTAAGTATCACTTAGTAGCTGTCGTTTGAGTGAAGCAAAGTACAAAGAGAATAGTGAAGGACGGATAAAGGGGAGTAGGAGATGGATCTCTTGCAATACAGAAATGAGCCAAGGGAAAAAGTGTTAGGGTGAGGAGGGAAGGGGAAATAAGTAGAATAAAGATATGCCACATAGAAGAAGCTAATAACCTCGATTAATGTAGGCATGAATTGCATGCCACAACATGAACTAGAATTAATAGTATTAACAAGAATAAAAAATAAGAGGAAATGGAAGAGGAGGAAAGGATGGACAAGCAAGGGGAAAGGATTACTAAAACAAGCGATAAGCTCTGGTGTGTACGCGTAACCACTTTCCAAAGCAACTCTAAACTGTATGAATAAGTTTTTTTAAACTTAAAAATAAAGACAAGCTTACCATAAAAGAAAAGTGAAAAAATCAAAAAGCACACATCCCCCCCAAAAAAGTACCCAGCTAGTAACATACCTCATACACTGGGAGGGTTAAAGAGTTAATGATGTAGAAAATACTAAAATAGTATCTGACATATGATAAATGATCAATAAACGTGAGTCATCAGCACCACATCATTATTAATTAATGTTGTTACTTTTGCTATTACTGTCATAATTTAAAAAACTATCACTCCCTTGCCAACTTCAATGCACTATATGGAAATCAAATGAGGTAGTAATTAGCAAAGTATTTTTGAAAAGTGTTTAAGTATCAAAATAATTTAAAATATCATTTCAGAAAAACGCTCATGAGTATATTTTAATAAAACTAATTATATTAAGTATCCTGTGACTCCTAAAAGGACAGATGTGGTAGGTAAATCTTTTTGTAAAAAGAACACCGTGCATGGTATTTTTTCAATGAGTCAGACCTTGTATAAGTCAGTTGGCTAAAAGGGAAGCACATTTTCTCACTCTGATGTTCCTGCAACAAGCTGCAAAATTGGTTTAAAATGAAACTTTTCACTGAAATAACAAAACTGGCAGAACACAAGCCAGTATTTTTCTTGGCTGGAATCCTTGGGAACCCTGAACACGCCCATGTAAATATACCCTTGTCATATTTTCTTATGTAAATGCTTATTTGTCTTGTTTTAAGATCCTTTTTTTGTAGAGCAAGGTTATTGAAAACATTTCAAAAGCTCTCCTACAGTTCATCAGTAATCTCAAAAGGGGATGGGAAGTATCCTTTCTTTTGCTAAATAGTGGGAAGAAATGACTTATTTCACCTATTAAAATATGAACACTAGATTTTATTGATGAAACACACACTGAACAGATCTCAGGGCTGCTGTTTCTGACTTGGGTTCACTGTTGGGTTCTAAAGCATTCCTACTATGCTCTGTCCAGCCCTAGACCAAGAGCTGAAAAAGGAATATAAATAAGGCATTATTTTTACTTTAAATGCATCTACTATAGAGTTAAGTGTGGGAAACAGAGAGGTAATTCAGCGAACAACGAATAGTTTAATGAATATTTTAATGGCTCTCTCAGTAGAACTTTCTTAATCAAGTGCTATAAAAACACAAGAGTATCCTGTTATCCGGATAGATGGGGTGGAGAGAATGAACTACGCCAGACAGAAATGTCACAGAAGCTGAACTTTGCAGGAAAGGGAACTTACATAGAGCCTACATAGATGCAATATAGGCTCTGAGGTCAAGGGTTTTGTTTAGTCAATAAACACTTACTGAAAGAACTTCAGGGGTTCCTTGTGTTTAGAGGACAGAGTGTTTCAGAGTAGAAGCAAATGCAACTGATGCTCTGCTGGGGCTCTGTGTGGTGGGCTAAGGCAGTACTTCTTTACCTGAATGTGTTCTGGCAAGGAATCCTTTGGGAGGAGAGTAGGAGAGTCTGGAAGGCAGCCAGCTTACAGATGGGGAAACTGGTTAGAAGGCTGAGGCATTAGTTCAGGTGACAAGACCTTCACCTATGAAAAGTGAAAGTAGAGGGTATGAGAATGTGAAGACAAGCGGCAAGTCTCTATGGCAGTGGATCATTAGTTGGATGTGTTCAGTGGAGGGCCAATCAGGGAGATAGTAGGCCTGTGCTGTCCACCAGTCCTCACAGTGATGCGCTACTAATGAACACTCAAGACATGTTCAGTAAAATCTGAAGTAAGTACAACATATTCGGCTGATTTTGAAACTCAACGTGTGAAAGGAATCCAAAATATCTTTGTGATTTCGAATATTGATCATGCTGAAATTATATTTTATATAAGTTAAATTAAATAAAATAGGTTATACAATTAACTTTATTTGCTTTTTACTTTTTACATAAGACAGATAGAAATTTTTAAATTTCCTGTGTGGCTTGTGTTTGTGGTCCATGCTGTATTTGTAATGGATAGCACTGATCCAAAGCGATTAGGTGTCTGTCACAGGGAATTCAGGGAACAAGTCGTTGTTCAACAAAGTGGAAGTGACAGGAGGACAATTCTAAAGGCATCACTAAATGTTTTAATTTGACTTGTTTTCTTTGAAGTGTGTGAGGCTTCCACGGAGGCCTATATATACTACTAATATGTCAAATAATTGTTGGAGGCTCAGGACAGAGACTAGATGGCAACAATAGAGTTGAGATAGCTGTAGATGTGCTGTCCAAGCACCAACATCCAGTATTTACCTGTTATGGTTGATACATTGTGCCAACTTGGGAAATCTGGAGGTTTGGCTGAGTGACTCAGCAGGAAGCCAGAGTGCTTGGTTTGTAAACATCCTGAGCCTGTGGGAGTGGAGGGCATGGAGACTGTGTGAGAGCTACATGCCCCCTGGGTAGGGGTAGGTGGTTTACAATGTAGGGAAGAAAAGGAGGCTGCTTGCAGCCATTCTTCCCTTTTGCTCTGGTTGTTTTTGCTGTACTCTGCTGCCCTGAACAGTTTGCCCTCTGCCTTGTGCCACTCTGCCTCAGAAGCAGCCAAGTATGGACTGAAACCTCCACAAACTGTAAGCTAAATAAACCTTTCCTTCCTTCATTTTGGGCATTAGGTATTTTGTCTCAGCAACAAGAGAGAAGTAACTAAGACATTACCTTAGATCAAGGTAAATCTTACCAATCTTACCTGGTACTTCACAGAAACTTAATTTCCTTGGCAATTCTGAGCCCTTTTGAAGTATTATCACCATTCGTATTTTACAAATGAGGAGAATGAGGTTAGTAAAAGGTACCAAAGGCATTAATAATGATAATTGTCCTTAGGCTCTTGGTCTCCGCTCTTGTATGGGCTCATTCTGGGGCTTAGCATACTTTTCTCTGAGATATAAAGTTGAAGACTTTGCTCTGAAGATTACTTCTATGCCCTGGAAGTGATCCAGAGGCCCCTAGAATTGTCTCAGGCATGCTGACCTCTTGTGATTGAGATAAACAAGTGTCCGGGATACCTTTGCTCCAGAGATCCTGTTCATTTAGGAAGCTGTGACTCAGGCTCCATGGCCTTCTCACACTCCCATCCGGGAATGTAGTGCCAGAGTGTCGGGTGCACAATGGAGGCACGACTTTCTTTGCTCATGTCCTACAACTTTACTGGAGACAGATAAAGGGCAGCAAACTAATTATTCTGGTAGAAGAAATTCAAGAAAAGCCCCTGTACAGCCTGTGCCAGGATAAAGTTGGCTGCTTTCAGTTGGAAAATAAGGGACAAATAGCCATGTTGAATATTTTTTAAAAGTTTCAAATTTTGTCAAAATGAAGTGCTTCCAGAGTTGGGGCATGGGACAATGTGGTAGCTAAAAACACAGCATTGAAAAGATGCCACGTACTTTGCACAGGGAAAAGAAGACAATACTTTGAGTTCATCTCAGAAATCAGTAAGATTCCACACACTGTAGGCTGAAAGATTCAAAACTGTAAACCTTTTGTGTTGTAAGTCTTTGGGACACCTGCTAACTCAAGGATGCTTAGGAAGCTATATGACTGAGTTTAGATATCTACAAACTCAGAGGTTGCTGCAGCCCTGGGAGCCTGATTACTGCTCAAGCTGATCTTGACATTACCCATGTGATGTTGGTTTTTCAGGCAGACAGGCTGTAAGAGTTATGATGTCATGGAGGCTTCCTTGAAGTTTTCAGAAAAAGGTCAAGGAGGCCAGGCAAAAGTGCATTACAGGGTCACAGTCACTGCCAGGATCTCATGAGAGGGTAGTGGGTGAAGCTCTTGGAGTGAAGCTGAAAGTACAGTGGTGACCCCAAGAAACTGAAGATGCTAGAAACAGAGCAAGTGCTGAGGAAGGCTTCAGGTAGTGAAGGGAGCAGCCAAAGTGAGTGACCATGTTGGCTACAACTGAAAATGCCATGGTGGGGCTGGGATCAGGGCAGGGGGTCCCCACATTATTTAGAGCTTGTGTGATATCACAGGTAGTAGTGGGTGCTGGGCAGGCAGCCAAAGGAATAAGTGTGTACTCTGGTGGGTTTTGGTTTTGCTTTGGTCCAATTTCTCTCTATGCCACTATTCTTCCCTTTTAGAATGGGAATGTGTACGCTGTGCCACTGTACATTGGAAATATTTAATGTTTTTATTTTTATAAGGGCTCACAACTAAGAATTTTCCTTATCTCAAAATGGGCTTTGAACTTGCATTTTTCAGCAATGCTGGAACTGTTAGGATGCGTGTTACTTTTAGAGATGGACTAAGTGCATTTTGTATAATGAGATGGACAGCAGGCTTTTACAGGATTAGGGAAAGAATGTTATGGTTTACATATAAAATATCCTTCACAAATCTCATATGTGGAGCTGAGACCTGGCCAGAATGGGCAGAGCAAAGAGAGTACAAATTGAAAGGAAATATTCTCAACCCTAACTCCTCCTTTCTCTCTGCTTGCTGGCCATCATGTGGTGAGGAGTTTTCTTGTTATGCTGCTCTTCTACATGGTTTCTACCTTTGAGCCAAACAATCGTGAACTGAACCTACCAAAATGGTGAGTCAAAATAACCCTCTCCTTCTTTAAACTGGGATGTGGAGCATTTTTTGTTCCAGCAACGTAGAAGTGACTGCTGTTACAGTCTACTGCCCAACTGAGCAGTGAGCAGCGGAGAGCTCACAGACACACAGCTCCTAGACTTAGCCTCAGAACTGGACTTGCTCATGGCTCCTTCTGCTTTGACCCTGAGGTGAATGCTCCTGTAGCTGTGCCCTATGAAATTAGAAGAGTTATTCTCCTCTAACTCCCAGCATCATCCTGTAACTTCCACTGTCATCATCAGAAGAAAATAACTTCCATCATCATCATCCCTCCTAGCAATAGAATTTGTATCAGACTATTTTAACTGTGCAGACCTGCATCCAGGTTCCTTAGGCAAAAAGATAATAAGAAACAAGATAATTAACTACCAAAAGCAACACTGTAATCTTTTGGTTTCTTTACCAGGGAAACGGCAAAAGAAAAATCCTGCAGGAAACCATGTGACCTTCCAAGCCTCCTTTGAGCAGATGGGAGTGGAAGCAATGTGCTGAGGGAGTGCTTACACTGGGATAGATTTAGACTCTTTTAGCATCAAAACTTCCTCATGTTTTAAATTTCTTTAAAGAATATAGAGAATATACAAGTGTAGTGGAGGCTAAGTTATAGGCCGAAGTTCCCCAGCAGTGAGCAATCCAGTTAGAAAAGGACTGACAGCAGTGAAGTAAAGGAAGTGGCATCCTCCAAAATGCTGCAGACAAAATGTTTGGGAAGTCTTGTTCAGTCTTTTATATTTCTAAAGAAACCCTAAATGCCCCTTTGTAACGGTGAACACCTATCTGCACAATAAGTACTTAGGTGCTATCTTTGTTATTTTCCTCTCATTGCAGAGAGAAAATACCGGGCACCCAAAATTAAAGGGGAAAAGTTGTATTTAGTTCACAGTGTGCAGAGGCTTTAGTCCAGAATAGGCTGGCTCCACGACAGGATGGCTTGTCCGACAGGCATCACTGGGAAGAAACAGTTCATGGTTGGTAGGAGGTAACAAAACAATGAAGGAGACAAAGGCAAGTGTCTTTCTGTGCCTTATATTGTATCTAGGCTACCAGGATTAAGGTGGTGGCAAATTAGTCAGTGGACTGATTTAGTAATCACCCACCCTTAATGCTCTCACCCTTAATCCTAGCTTTGCCCATGAATAAGTCACATATTCTAGATTCAGCCACCTCTGAAAAAGTTCCACCCATGACTCATGAGGCACAGGCCATAAAATTCTGTCCCTGACTCTCCAGAGACTCAGGCACATCATTTTATACAAAAAGCATTTAGTCCATCTCTAAGAACTGCCAAAGTCCTACCAGTTTCAACAGTGTTGCAAAGTCCAAGTCCAAAGTCTTCTCTGAGATTTAAGGCAAACTTTTGGCTATGAGCCCCTGGCCAAATGAAAAGGAATTTAACTACTTCTAACAATAAATGGCACTAGGTAGACCTCACCATTATAAAAGGTACAAATGGCGGGATACAGAAGGATTGGGACCAAAGTAAGTTCAAAATCCAGTAGGGTAAATATTAAGTCTTATAGTTCTGTTCAGTATCTGGTGCAATTTATGGCAAGGTGTGAACTCCAAAGAGCTTGTGTGGCTCTGCACCTATAGCACTTCCTGTGATTGTAGATCCCAAGGCTTCTCTCTTGGTCCAGCTTTTCTTTCTTGCAGTGTTTCTTAGATAATCCATGTTTCTGGCTGCTCTAAACCCCTCCCAGGGTCTGTGCTACACCTTCAGCTTCACACTCACAGCTTCACACACTGCCCTCTTAGGGGCACACTACCTGCCCTACACCCCAGGCCTTCAAAAATCTGGGTGGTAGTCTCCCGGACTCCACAACTCTTTCATTCTGCATACACTCAAAACCAGCACCACATGGATAAGCCAAAGTCTACTGCCAGATTGAGTAGGAGCTGGGCTTCCTTCTTTCTTAGCTATAGGAGTCAAGGGCTTATGAACCAAATCCTGAGTAACAACTTCCCCAGGCCACTCTCATTCTAGAACATGGTGCAGGGAAGCTTTCTTTTCAGTACAAAATCTTTTACCTATGCAACTCTGGGCCTGCAAAGGATGAGGTCATGTTGATTCTTGTGATATCCTCCAGCCATCTTTTCTGTTGCGTTCTCCTGAAATACTTGGACTTTACTTGCTAGTCTTTTCTGTGACCAGTTTCTCTTCTGTTCCATCTTTGCAGGCCATAGCTTCCCTGGAATTTCTTTTCTGGCCAAATTTACAGTGTTTTGAATCATTCTACTGGGATTTTGCCCTTAATTCTTAACATAAATTTGGCTAAAAGCCCAACAGTAGCCATACCACCACCTCAATATTAGATGGTCTTGAAATTTCTTCTGCCAGATTAATTAGTCCACTTCCCTTTATCTCAGTCTCTGGTAAAGTCTCCGGACCTGAGCAAAATACAGACAAACTTTCTGACCAAGTGTAACACACATGGTCTGAAGTCCAACAGCCAGTGTAGTAATTCTTCCTGGTATGAACCTCTGAGCCTGGTCTTCACCAGCAGGATATCTATCAGCCTTCTAATCTTCTAAGGTCTGAGTAGACTCTTCCATCAAGTAGCACCTAAGGTACTAAGGTGTTGCAACTCTACTATTCAGCCTGCAACCTTTCCAACCTCTTCTCACAAGCACCTCCCAAATGGTCCTGAGCCACATTTTTAGGCACAGCCACAGAAGGACCTTACTTCTCTGGTACCAAGTTATATCCTGGTTACTTTTCTCATTGTTGAAGCAAAATATCCAACACCCACAAGTTAAGGGAGAAAAGGTTTATTGAGCTCACAATTTGTAAAGGTTTCAGTACGCAATTGGCTGGTTCCAAGACAAGAAGGTATGACAGACTGGCACTGCAGTGGAGAAAGAGTTCATGGCAAGCAGAATGTGACAAAGCAAGGAAGGAGACCAAGACAAGCCTCCTTCTGTCTCTTATATTATATCCATGCTGCTGGGGTTAGGGCAGTTCTAAACCAATCAGTGGGCTATTTAGGAATCACATACCCTTAATTCTTAACATTGGACCACGAGTCAATCACACAACCTAGATTCATACACCTCTAAAAAAGCTTCACCCATGACTCATGAAATTTGGGAGGACATCTAGACAGAAGCCATAATAAGTGCTAACTTCTTTTGTGCATGATTCTTTGTCTATTTCTTGCAATTTTAGGTTTTGCCATGCTGTACCATAGGAATTCTCAGAGTATAAGTGTGAAAACTTTCTTGAAACCTGACTGCCTATATAGTATCCTCTGCCTGGAAATTCTTAGTCTTTCTAAATTTTATTTTCCTTAACTATAAATTAGAAAAAATAATGATAATTATGTCAAGGAAACTTTTTGAGATTCAATAATAAAATTCTTATAAAGTACTTGAAAGTAGATATCTGGCAGAGGTGACTTGGTGACCATCCACAGTGTATTCTCCACTTTTACAGTAACTGATGGGACATAAGTATCTACCAGTGAACTGCATTTTTTAGCTTTGCTATATTTAGAGTGGGCCGTGCTAATCCCTCTGACTAGTGGAATGTGACTAGAAATGTGTATGCTACTTTGACCCTAGCTGGTGAAACTTACCTGCATATCGTCCTCTCACTTACTTCTTCAGTGGATAATATCCAAGTGACCTTAGAGCTACATGATAGAAGTAGATGTTTCCTTAATTTAGCCCTTGCATGGGAGCTGTCCACATAGCCTCACCCCATTTATTACATTTTTGGAGAAGAGAAGAAAGCCAATGTTATGTCAAAACACTGATATTCTGAGGTTCTTTGTTATAAAGTTACCATAGTCTGATTAATAGATATACTTAATTTTACCTCCACAGGTGAGTCACCTATCTATTATTAACCTACTTACTCACATTTCATGCTTTTCTTATGTCACATTCCCACCACAGAAGTGATAGGATTTAACCTCAGTTGCTGTTAATAAAAATTCTCAAGAGATTTTCAGCAAGTAAGCAGAACAGTGTCTAACAACACTATAAATTTTATAAGGCACAAATCTTATCTACCACTTTATTGCCATTTTGTTCACATATAATTGTGTTATACATTAGTCAGAATAGAGTCACTGGTGTATAACAAATGCCTAAAATCTCAGCATCTTAACAATTAATACTTTATTTTTTGATTTCGTATTGTTTCAGTGGGATTCTTTGGTGGACTACTTTCCAAGTGGAGATTTGGGAGGAAAGAATTCTTTAATATTCTGCATCTGCTACTCAAAGAGTCTTAGTGTCCTCTGTGGCATCATGTTTGTATCTCTAGCAAGTGGAGGAAATCACATAGGATCATTAGAAAAGATTTCATTGACTCAGGCTGGAGTGCTGCATTTCATTTCTGCTGCATTCCTTTGGCCAGAACTAAGTCACATGGAGTTGAAAAATGTAGTCTAACTGCCTAACCAGGAGGCATATATTAGCATATCATCGCCACTGTAACAAACCACTACAAATATAGTAGATTAAAACAGTGCAACTTCATTATCTTTCAGTCTTGTAGGTCAGAGGTCTTAAAATCAAGGTACTGGCAGGGCTGCATTCCTTCTTGAGGCTGAACCAGGGAATAGGTTTCCGCATCTTTTCTAAATTAAGAGACCACTGCATTTGTTGACTCAGGTCCTCCGCATTTAAAGGTAAGATTCTAACATCTTCAGCATCTCATCTTCTCCCCTCCCTCCCCTCTTCTTTTCTCCTCTCTTACCCCCTCCCCGCCCCTCCTCTCCTCTCTTTCCCTTTCCTCTCCTCTTTTCTCCTGGTCTAGCATCACATCTCCTCTTAATCTCACTTCCTTGCTTTCTTCTTATTTGGATCTTTTTGATTGCATTCAGCCAACCCAGCTAATCTGGAACAATCTTCCCATCCCAACACTTTTACTCAGTCACATCTGTAGATTTCTTTTCTCTATGTTAGGTCATATATTCAAGGATTCTGGGAATGAAAATGCAGTCATCTTGGACCCATCTGTCAACCATAGGGGGCAAACAGCGTGTGGTAAATTTATGTGGTTTCCCATCACAGATAAATTAACTAGGGGAAGATAAAAAGAATTGCTCTTAATAGACAAGGATAATATGTTTGATTTTCTTCAACAGATAACAGTTCCCTAGCAAAATGATTAAAATGAAAGGAAGAAATGCTGACTAAAAATTCAAAGTTGAAACAGATTCAACTCGGAGAAGACAGGATAAGGGTTCAGCTCTTGAAACCAAATATCAACGTGAGAGTTTTTAAAATGAATGAGGCAATGGCCAAGTGCTAGTTGATCTTTGGCTGACTCTGTTGTCTACAGAAGTACAGGTGTCTCTGGCTCTTAAATTTCTTGCAAGACACAGCTATAATTTCTGTGTAGTGCCTGAAGGTCTTGGATATGAAGGGGAAATATGAATTCTTATAGCAGAACATTGACAAAAAGGGCAAAACATGCTTAACATTATTAATATTATAAATCATAATTTAAAAATATCTGTTTGCAAATTAAGAGCCTTTTATAACCCTAATTAAAATATCCTTATTAACTTCTGGTAAGCAACTGCCATTATTAATTTGTGAAAAATAGATCTAGAAGATTGGACATATTGAAGAGAAAAATAGATTTTGCAAAGAAGAACAACTTATTACATACCTATAAATGCATAATTAGAACAAATTGAATATAACCATGGGAATGGGAACTCTAATTAATTCTCCACCTTGTAATAGTAGCAATATTCTTACATGGAACTTTTAAAAATAACACTATTTTACCATCTCTAATGTTGAATTTGAATTTCATGGTTCTTTTTCATTCTCAGAAGGTACCTTGACCTTCTGGGTCAGAGCTCTTAGTCATTGACAATCGAATCTGTGGCTATTAATGAAAAGGTGCTATGAGATTAAGTCACTTACAGGAATTCAGGCCTAGCTTTTACTTAGTGATGAACACAGCAGCCAAGTGAAACACGCAATCCCTTAGGGCTCTCTGTGCAGATGATACTACCTACCACTCAACAAGATGATAGCACAGCCGGCACCTCAAAAGGTTCTCTATGGCGCAGAGTAGCTGGGCTCCTGCTTGGCAAAGTTGAATAGTCTCCCAGGTTACTCCTTACATTTGTTCCCTTTCCCTCTAGACACGTAGCAATATATTTCTACAGTAAACTGTGGATTTGTAGCTTCATGTGAGTTTAACCTGTAATTATTTTTTACCTCAACAGACTGCAGCCAGGAAAATAAGCTAGAATCTGTATTAAGTCAGATGGTCTACAACCAATGCCACAAGTATTGGACTTTCCTTTTTAGAAAGCACATGTTGACACAAAACAAAGCAAATCAGGGCTAGGGGAATGATCTGCATTGGCGAGCTTTTGTCACAATAGAAAATGAGTGATGAAAGGCACAGAAGATTCTGAGCATGTGCCTTTGCCAGTCCCTCCATGTCATATCTATGAAAGCTGGGGACTTGCTCCTACCCCACACCGGGGACTCTACCTTCATTTTACTGCACTGCCATATCTTCCTCAGTACTTAGTCCCATAAATGGGGAGAAGATAAGAACTTGGCTGTCAAATATTGCAGAACCTGTGTGTCCTGGAGGGAAAGAGGATGGCAATAATGCACTCCAAGTATTAGGAGTCTAGTTGTGTTCTTCTTTCTGTTAGTCTCGTTGTCATTACGGATGTGAATCATCCATGTAACCTGCCAAGGAAACGGAGAAAAAGGGAATGCGTGTGACACACATGCAAAGAATAACCATACATCTGTAAAGAGCTTCCTTCCTACACTTAAAGAACCTTGAGGGTTCAGCAGCCATATGAGTAAAGAAAGATAATTGTGTCCATCTTCAGAGCGCTGAAACTGAGGCTTACATTGAATTAGCCACATTTACAGAGCTAGTAAAGAAAACAAATAGAGTAGGTGAGAGAACGTAATCCCTAAACTAAACCCTAAATCCTTATTATTAAAAGACAAGCCTAGTAGTTTTTGGATTTCTCAAATTTGCATTATATTGAAGAGAAAAGGTAATTCCTGCAGTGTTCATTTAGAATTTTCTGTGGGGTTTTTTGTTATTTTTGTTTTGTTTGTTTGCTTTTTCCTTTCTGGGTACTGGGAGTCAAACTCAGGACCTTGCGCTTGCCAGGCAGGTGCTTGTGCCTCTGAGCTGTATCCCCAGCCTTTCTTTGTACTAAGTACCATGTTAAACAATGTATTTTGTCAAATTTCCTTAAAAGAATATATTGGCATTGGTGTTATGACAGACAAGAACACAGTTTCAGATAAAATCCAGAGTCTGCTTTAACCAGACTTCTCTTAGTGCTAGGATTACAGACACATGCCAACACAACTGGCCAAACTGAGATTTTATAAGGAGCCAGGGATTCTGCTGAAGTAAGTTTTGGGAGCTGACCTTGGAGCTGCTTTGTGTGTTGTCTCTTCAAAGAGTTGATCATGCTGGGAATCTTTGATCATCATGGCTAGTGTCATGCCTCTAGGAACACTGGAGTTTTCATGTATGTGGGTAGTGTACCTTTTATCCTACAACAATACAAAAGGTCCCAACAAATCTTTCCTCAGCAAATAAATATTCAACTTTAAATGTCAGGTAATAGTGGTTTCAGTAATTCCTTTGTAGTAATTTATTTATTTTGTTAAACAAATATATTGTATTAAACATTTATTAAAAACGTGATTTGAGCCAGGTTGTGGGTCAACACTGTGGATATAAAAATGAATGAGTGTAGGATTTCATAATATCAGTAGGAGTTCACGAGGTGAGAAGAAAGAGACCACATGTCCACATGGCAGAGCCAGTGATTTCATTCTTTACAAGCCTCCCTTTCATTGGGCCTATAATATAACTCTCTGGCAGATTTTCTCAGTTACTCAGGATGCATTCGGCTATGCAGGTACCTTCTGGAGGGAAGGTGTTTTCTAGTCTTTGTCCCTCAGAGGCGACTGTCTTATAACCCTCATCTCTTTAGGATATCTTTTGTCCACTGTTAGAAGATAGAGAATTTTTATGCATTAAATGCACATGTGAATACTCGTTGTGGGACACTAAAGTGGTGTTAAATCTTCCAATGTGATGCAGGGAAACTGATCATTTTTCTCCAGATTCCATAGGCCAGGACCTGAAGGAGCAATGTTTCTTGGTCATTGAATACTTTTTATATGCTTTGGGATTATAGACTACTAATAAACACTTTGGTTCAGTTGTTTATTGCACATATTCTTGGGCATGTTTTGTATATGTTTCCTATTGTTTTAGTTTGGGAGTTCATACAAACTAGTATATTTATGTAGAATTCAAGCAAGCACAAAACTCACATAGGAAAGGACTTCTCCCACTGCCAACCATGAGGACTTCAACCGTATTTAAATGAACACTACTTTAATATTTTCCAAATTTATTTCAGTAAAAAATACATATAGCTTATAATACTTTGATAAGAATTCTGTTAACTTGAAAAATTTTGATTGGCTTGTTCAGCAAGCATTAACCAGGTACTGCAGTAAACACTGTTTTCTTTTAAACTTTTCCCAAATCATATATCATCACTTTTGTCTGCCATAATTAATTTTGTATTGTTTTAAACCCACCTCTTTAATCTTCTGGGAAATGTAGTTTGAAAAGGTTCGATCTTACCAACACCTGGAGGTGGGGTGGGGAGGCTTCTGATTGGCTCAACAGCGTATTCCATCCTTGGTGTGTATTTATTGGTTCAGGGTTGTGTAAATGATTGTAATACTGAAGGATATTATAACTAGTACTTCTGGCTGGAGATTTTTTTTCTTTCTCCTGAAAGATAACCTCTCTTTTCCAAAATGGTATATGTTACCTTAGATGGTCTGGAATTGCTATACTGTTTTAGGTCTCAGCTAGAACTGAATCTGACGTCCTGGCAGGCTGAGTGAGAAGAGAAAAAGAAACTGGACACTTGAAGACACCTTTCTCACTTCTGGATCTCACTTCATCTGCAGTTAGTGTTACCTCTATATCATCTAGATGTTCTTTACAATTTAAGTTAATTGTATTTCTATTACTTGTCAGATTAAGAAGATTCACTCCTTCCTATGTCTCCTACATTCCAGTTATAAGTCAACAAAGATAAACACAAAAGCTGATAGAAAAATACAATGAATGCGTAAATTTTCAAAATATTTACTTCAGTAAAAACACACACTATCCACTTTGAATACTGTGCCGCACTTTAAACACATTCGGCCATCATTCTTGCCACTTCCTGACGCTGCTCTGGAAATCCTCTTTGTGAACGTCCCAAACTACAGGAAACGCTGCTGCCCATTGCCACCCAGCTGAGAGTCTGGTCAAAATATTATACTGTGTCTGCATCTATCTTGTTCACTGAATCTGGCATTGCCTAACTTCTGATTCTTCCTGAAAGTTAAAATAGCAGTGAAAGATAAACATGGATTACCTTTAATCCACGGATTCGAATGGATTCAAAACATGAAGACAGCCATGGCAGCAGGACTAGAGATGCTCGTGGAAGTGAACTTCCAGAACTGTCTCAACAGGTGGCAGGAATGATGGGATAATTATATTCAAATCAAGGTTCATTTTTCAAAAGATTTATGGAAATGGGTCTTTCACGCCTTTCACTATAACAATTGTTTTTATTTAAACATGAGCAGTATTATTTAACATACCTCATACATACAACACAGTCGGGGCTTCGAATAGCAGCTGTTTGAAGAAGAGAGAAAATCATAGAATAATGTTTACAAAACACTGTGATGGGTACTGGTGGAGAACTAATGTACAGAATTTCCCACAATCCAGTTAGCATATTTATTTTATTAAAATGACTTGTTTGTAGGTTGCATAAGAGATAGGCAGGCTGCATCTTTTTTTTTTTTTAATTTTTTTTTATTTTAGAAACATAAAAGTACAAAAACATATTGACAAACAGACACCCATTATCATAGAAAATAGTACAATCACAACTAATCTATAGACAAGGTGATATGGTCTCAACAGTAGTTGTTGCTTTATCCATTGATATCTTCGAATTGTAGATGTATGGACCCATATACAGACATGCAA
>PVLD010009820.1:0-74592 GCA_004027595.1 Dinomys branickii | reverse complement strand
TGTGCTGCTATAAACATGGGTGCACATATATCACAGTGATATGCTGTTTTCAGATCTTCTGGGAAAATACCCAGAAGGGGGATAGCTGGGTTGAGTGGGACCTCTAGACCTAGTTTGCTGAGGAATCTCCAAACCGATCTCCACAGTGGTTTCACCAGTCTGCATTCCCACCAGCAGTGCAGCAGAGTTCCTATTTCTCCACAGCCTCGCCAGCATTTGTTATTGGATGATTTCTTGATGCTGGCCAATCTTCCTGGGGTGAGATGAAATCTCAATGCTGTTTTTATTTGCATTTCTCGAATGACTAAAGATGTAGAACATTTTCTCTTATACTGCCATTTGTATTTCTTTATCTGAGAAGTGTGTATTCATCTCAGATGCCCATTTCTGGATTGGGTCTTTGAATTTGGACAGGTACATGTTTTTTAATTCTTTGTATGTTCTAGATAGAAGGCCTTTGTCTGAGGGACAGCCAGTTAGGATTTTTTCTCAATCTGTGGGTTTTCTTTTTACTCTGCTGGTGATTTCTTTAGATATGCAAAAACTTTTCAGTAAGATGAGGTCCCAGTTATTGATTCTTTGAAGTGTTACCCTTGCAGTTTGATTTTTGTTCATGAACTCTGCCTACTCCTATGTCTTCAAGATTTTTACCTAGCTTCTCTTCCAATAGATTCAGTGTTTCTGTTGTAATATTGAGATTTGTGATCCATTTTTACTTGAGTTTGGTGCATGGTGATAGACTTGGGTCTATTTTCCATCTTTGGCAAGTGGCAAGCCAATTTTTCCAGCACCATTTATTGAAGAGGCTATCTTTCTTCCAGTGAGCTTGTTTGGCCCCTTTGTCAAATATTAGGTGGCTGAGTGTTTTTGTGGTTGTGGCTGTATCTTCCAGTCTGTTCCATTGATCCTCAGGTCTGTTTTTGAGCCAGTACAAGGTTGATTTTATTACAGTAGCTTTGTCGTATAATTTCAGGTCAGGGATTGTGATTCCACCTGACTTGACCTTGTGGCCCAGAATTGCTTTTGCTATTCTGGGTCTCTTAAGTGGTTCCAGATTAACTTTAGGCATGTTTTCTCTAGATCTGTGAGGTACATTGGTGGTAGTTTAATGGGAATTGCATTGAATCTGTACAACAATTTTGGTAATGTGGCCATTTTCACAATATTGGTTCTTCCTAACCATGAGCAGGGAATGTTTTTCCATTTATTGAAATCCTCTTTGATCTCTTTTTTCAGAGTACTGTAGTTTTCGTTGAATAGATCTTTTACGTCTTTTGTTAGATTGATTCCTAAATATTTCATTTAGAGACCATACTCATAAGTGAGGTAAACCAGATGTGCATGTGCAAACAGCATATAGTATCATTAGTGTAGGAACCTGGAGGTGAGAATATAGATTGGGAGGTGTGAAGGGAGTCTGCTCAAGGGTAGAGAGCAATCGGGATGAAGGGAAGGAGAGGAGGAAGAGGGGGATAGCTGTTTAGGTATGTATGTGTGTGTGGGATGGCTGACATGGTTGCACTGTTGTATCATGTCATATTGATGTGGGAAACAATCAGTGATTAGTTGTTTGATCAATCTTGTATGTCTGTTTGTATTGTCCTAAGTATATACTTTGAAGCTACCAACGTGTAATACAACAACCATTGTTGATCCTCTGCCACCTTATCTGTAGTTCGGTTTTTGTACTGTTCTTCTGCTACTGTGTGTATGTTTGTTAGTGTTTTTGTTCTTTTACTTTTAAAATAAAAAAAGGGGGGCAGTCCAGGGTTTGTCTTCTGCTATTGGGGTGTTCTTGTATGTTTCAGAAACATCTGTAAGTTTGTTCAGTGTGTTGCACCAGGAGTTCTATCAGTGCAGCACAGTCAGTCCATCCACACAGCCCTGCCACCTTTGGCATGCTAGGCAAGGGTAGCTGTTGGGAAGGATGGGTGTCTGAGTCAGCTGTTTAGTCTGCTGTGCTATGCAGTTGTCATTTTCCTCCATGTATCCGGTTGACATGAAGGGCAGCAAAGTAGCCCAGAGTGCTCATGAAATTTTCTTGGCCTCCGTGGCTCTTCTGGCAGACGTGGCTGCTCATTATAGAGCTTTTGTGCTTTCTGGTCCATGGACCTCATTTTTAACCTCGGTAGATCTATGTTCTCTATAATCAAAGATCCTTGAGTAAGATACATACTCAAAGCACAAGTTTGTGCATCTTTACCTCTGGCCAGGAATCAATGGTCTAATTCTCCATTTATTTTCACAAATCCACGTAATCACTTCTTATCAAGGTTTTCTATGGCTGCTTAGTTAATGTTGTGGCACTGAGGGAATGAGTGATTAAAGGTGAGCGGGAGAGTGTCCCTCCCAGGCCCGGCCTCTGGACTCACCGAGGGACCTTTATTTCCACTTGAAAACCAACATTTCTCGTATTCATTCAATAAGTGAGCACAAGAATGGCCACCACTGTGTTCCATGCAGGATTTATAGGTGCAAGGAAGTTGAGATAAATTACACATGGACCTCGGCCACCAGGAACACATAGTTTAGTGAGGGCTATTGACAGGCCAGTGACTACATAGGATAAGTGTTACTCAGATAACACTGGAAGCTGTGGAAGCACATGGGTGCAATGCAGCTCAGCCTCTGGGGAGCTCTGGGTGGTGAAGGGAGGCTTCCTTTGGGCGGAGACCCCTGTGTATTGGAATGAATTGAGGAGGAGTAGCAGGACTGAGCCGGAGAAAGAAACTGAAGAGGTTGTGCCTTGTATGTGCGAGTCAGCTTGTCTGCTACTGTAAAAAATAGCAGAGATGCTCAACTTATTAGGAGAAAAAGGTTTATTTGTCTTACAGCTTTAGAGGTTCAGACTCTGATCAGTTGACCTTATTGTTGGGGCCGGGGGTTGAACATCATAGCTGAAGTATAAGATGGAACAGAACTGCTCACCTCCTTACCTGGAAGTGAAAGAGACAGGAAGGCACTGTGCTCCCACACCCTCGGAGGGGTGTGTTCCATGACCTAAGAGTTTTCCCCTAGGGTTACCTCTTGGACTATCTGATACCACCCAGTAGCACCATGCCGGGGACAAGGCCCTTACTTGGCCATTGGGGTCATTCAGATCCAAATGATTTCTGAAGTGTACATGGGCTCTTATGAACAAGAACATGAGAAAAGTGCAAAAGGATTTGGTTCTTTTGTGTTCAAATATAAAGTAAGTTTTGGTCCCAAAAATTACCTTGCAAAGTATAGAGAGTTGTCATACATTCAGGTCTTTATTTTAAAATCTTACATGTTTACAAAGGATTCTCACATTTACTTTATTTTGAACCATAAAGTGAGACACACTGACATGAATCTACCTCTGTCACTATTCACTTGAATGATTATGAAGGTCATTTGAAAGGGAAACAGACATTCAACATAGAGAAAAAAATCAGTATTTGGGGTAGGGGTGGCTTCACAATTGCAAGTCTTGGATATCATTGCCGGTGAGCCTTTTAAAGATCACTTTAAAAAGAAATACAATTAGTGGCCACTTCATGGAGATTGTGAGCATACACCCACAGGATGAACGAAAAAATAAAGTTGTCCTTATTTTAAGCAAATGGATATTTGTGGCTTGAGATAAAATTTCCAGTGATAGCATCACAAACAGAAGAAAAAAAATGTTTTCAGTTTTCAAGATAGTGGAGTAAGCTATTTTTACTTCTTCCTCCTTTTTCAAATTTCCTAAGTGATAAAGAGAAAAGGCAGAAATGCAGGCTTCATTCTTGACAACCCTCGAAGTATGTAAGCCTGGCTGGAGGCTCTGAAGACCAAAAAGTGGTGGAGGAATAGTGTGCGAGGACAGGGACTCTAACTTGCCATGAGGATGAGTACCCAAAGCACCACTGCAAGGTCAGAAATAAAAGGGGACAGGAGGGGGCCGGGCTGGGTGGAGGCCCTTGACAGGGACTTTGGAGCAGTTGGACCCACTCCCTACCCCACCCCACACGACCAGGTAGCTGAGCCTCAGTCCAGGTCAAATCTGACGTTTATTTTCTGGAGAAGGGGCTGGGGAGATAGCTCAGTGGCATAAGTGCCTGCCTCGCAAGCACAGCATCCTGAGTTCGATCCCCAGTACCACCAAAAAAAGACATATTTTCTGGAGAAATGAAACCAGAGGCCACCAGCCTCTGCGATTCCAGGCACTGGGGGAGCAGGAGGGAGGAACCCCAGGGACAGGGGTGCAGTAAATGAAAGTTTATGCAGGCCTGAAAGTTTATGCAGGCCGTGGTGAATACTGATAGCCAGGAGACCCAGGTGAGAGTTCGGGGAGCCCAGCACTAGAGATCTCGAGTCACTCCAGAGAAGGCTCTGGACTAGATACTGACATTTGTGAGTCCCCAATTAGGAGAAGGCCCCAATGTCCACTTTCTGTCTCCCTCTGTCTTTTACTAAAAGAACTCCCTCGGGTTTTGGTAAAGAGCAGGATTGCCTCAGTAGGGACTCACTTTCCCAAGCTCCTGCAGTGAGCCGAGAGCAGAATCACTTCTTTCCAGTGCTGTGGGCAGCTTGTACTCGGCTCCCTCACTGGGGATTGAGCCAGAAGGGGCCTTTGCACTGAGCTACATCCCTAGCTCTTACATTATTTTTAATTTTGAGACAGGGTCTTGCTAAGGCACTAAGTTGCCCAGGCAGGACTCGATTTTTTTCAGTCCTCCTGTCCCTGCCTCCCAGAGTGCTGGGATCGCTGCCACGTTGCCACCGTACCCACCTACCTTCGTCCCTTAACGTAAGTGTGCTTGTTCTCGCTGCCTCACAGGCCAGATGTGGGTGTGGTGTCCTGAGACAGCCTCACCCCGCAGGCCCGGACTACACCCGAGACAGTGATGGCGAACCTTTTAGAGCAGTCAGTGATAACAAACAGTCTGCTGGGGGCGCGTGCCACACGATTGTCACCACACTGCCCTGGGGGTTGTGGGGAAAACAAATGGAAAGAGTGGGAAGAACACTGGCCGCTTGTCCTGCTCCTCAACTCACAGAATGTTCAAAGGAAAAGCAACAGACTGCCAACTTGCCAGCCACTATTTTGGAGCCTCTTTGTTGTAACAGTTTTTTACCTATAAACTAACCAGTATGCTATAGTTAAAAAAAAGAAGAAAAGAAACATCTTTGACTTTTTGCCTGCGTACTCTATACTAAAACCTACCAGTTCATGCCATGTGCTAGCTTCCGGTCGGAGCTTTAGCGCCTCATTATTAAATATGGGTGGACAAGCAAGGATCACTAGGCTGTTGATGAAAGCACATGGCATGAAAGGCAGGAGCCAGAGTGAAGAAACAGAAAAGGGAACTCAAAGGAATAGAACTGCAAGGAGAGAAGAAAACTTCAAAGAAAATGCAGTTAAACCCCTGAGAGATAAGGGAAATATATTGCATACATGAATGAAGAGTGAGATGCTATTGCTTGAAAATCAATCATTTAAGAAACAGATAATTCAAGAGCAGGGTTGGAGATGAAGTTGCAGAAATTTTCCAGGAGGTAAAAAAAGACAAAGGATTGGCAATACTGAGAAAAAAAATACAAAAACAAATATTGCTGTAAGTCCAACATAGAAGCATAGAGTGTAAAAGAGAGAGAAGGCTGGCTTGTCAGAATCCCCACAATGGGGGTTCCCCAAAGCTGGGAAGGGGGTTCATATGCTGGTAATGATTCCCAGACTGCTGACATGAGCACCCGAGTGGCTTATGGTACCATTTCCGGAAGTAGTCGTCAGCTGTTACATATCCAGGAAAGACTATGATAGGGTTAGCTTTAGATGAACTGAGGTAGAGATGTCTGCCCAAGTTGAGGTCCAGATTACAGATCTGAAAAGCAAAAGCTTAGATATCCCACTTTTAAAAACTTCAGTGCTAAAATTCAGCTTGTTACATGGGTGACTGTGTTGGTTGGCAAAACCCTGAATACTCTGTGCTCACTGCTAAACAGCTGTTTTTCTCCAGCCCTGCAAGCGCCTCTCTTCTGCACGCTTTAGCTGTTCTACACTCTCCTGGGACCCCCACGCCACTCTACAGTCTATCAACTGATGAGTTAATACTCGGCCCAGAAGTGGACCTCCCATGACCTGTCCCAGCCCTGTGGCTGCTCCGCCTGGCTCTCCTTAACTGAGCATAACTCCCACTCACGGATCATGAAGGGTGAACACACCTCCCACACATCCGTGTGCTTAGTCTGGGTAAACAGCCTTCTGCAAATCTGGTCCTAAGCTGCTGCTCCAATCTAGTTTAGGACCAGCCCTCCTAAATTCCCCGCTTCCAGAAATCTTAATTTTTCACTGTTCTTTGATGTTTCACTGTCCTCACCTTTGTTTCTTTGCACTCATTACTCAGAAAGACCTTTCCATGACTTCTCACATGCCTTGTTTTATTCATTCTTCAAGGCTACTTTATTTTCCCTTCTGCTAGAAAGCCTTCCTCCAAAAGTGATAATCCCTTCCCTGAAATAACCACTCCCTTCTCATGAAACTTACCACTTCCTGTCTTATATTAAGGCTATCTTAGTACTTCTGATACTGTCTTTTTCCTAGTGGATGAGCAGTAAAGAATTATTGAATGAATGAAGGTATGAATCTAAATTAAAAAGACCCTACCAGTTATTACTGGTTTTTGGTTGCTGGCAAACCAAATTTCATCACTTCTTTACAATGTCTAGGTAAAATAATCTCAGAGTCCCTGAAAAATCTTAGTCTGAGACCTATACTATATCTCATTGTATACCGGATAGAACAAGACAGAACAAAACAACAGCCCAAAACAAATAAAAGCGTGTTTCCTGTTTTGTGAGCTGAAGCTTTTAGTCCTTCCACTTGTGTTTTGAACATCTCTCTCTAATTTAAAATGGTAATAGTAATTTTCCATTTTCTGCACTGACTTTAATTAATCTTCCAGAAATGTTAGAACAGAGCTATTCTGCTGAGTGTTGTACTGTGTCCCGCTGCAGCAAATCAGGTCCTGTTGTGACTCTGGCCACACAGGATGAGTCATTGCTTTGGCTGGACAGAATGCTTCCTGAGGTCTGACGCAGGAGGACCAGCATGCCAAGCGTTACCTCCGGACCTCTGCTCTTGAAAGCAAGCAGTCTGTCTCCTGATGTCCTCAGAGAAGTGAAATATAGACAGACTTCAGTGTTTGGTTCAGGTAGCAAATAATTTGCAATTAAGGTCACTGGCATGTAGACAGATAATTATTTTCCAACTATATATCTATGTGAGCTTTTTCCTTTCTCATTTTAAATGAGATTCAAGCAAAATACAGGCTCTGATGTGCCTATTTTGCCCGGAGCAGAGCCTGGCGTTAGCCCTAGTGGATGCTGATGGGGGACAGCGCCCTCAGGCTTTGTGAGGCCATGGCTGCCAGCTCCAGCCTGCTGGCCTGAGCACTCAGCCAGGTCCATGCTCTGCAGCGCAGCTCTTGGCATGTCTTTGCTTTTCCCAGATAGGAGGCTTGAAACTTCGCTATGTCTTGATCCTATCCTCTGTAAATGAGAAATGCTGGATGCAATGAAAGTATCTGAATGCTTTCCTCTCCCCCTCTTTCACCGCCCTCGCTCCTGTGCAGTCTCCCGTGGTGAAACGTTGCAGAGTGCTCTAGGCCAGCAGCACCCTGTGCAAACCCCTCCCCAGCCATGTGAGACAGGAAAGCTATTCTGAAAGCTCGTCTAGGGGCTGGGGGTATAGCTCAGTGGCATGAGCGCTTGCCTGGCAAGTGCAAGGTCCTGAGTTCGATCCCCGGTACCAGAAAAAAAAACAACAACAAAAAAAAACTGAAAGCTCATCTACACATTCCCTAGGTGAAGGACCTAGGGTGAATGGAAAATTACTGTTACCATTTTAAATTAAAGAGAGATGTCCAAAACACAAGTAAAGGCACCCCATGTGAAGGACCTAGGGTGCAAGTTGCCTGTGAGGTGTGTTGAGGTACATATCCTTTCAGGACAAGGAAGGCAAGCTCTCACCGAAGCATGGGAGCAGTTACATTGTACAGCATCTCACAGAGCAACTGTCAGGGGCAGAATCCTGAGTTGGATTCTCCATGGACCGTTTTCTCCTTACTGGAATTGGAACCATGTCAGGTCAACCCAACGGTACCTGTAACTAACCCAGCTCCTTCTGTAAAGTCTCACCGAAGTACAGACACACCTCTGAGCTCTTCAGGTGGGGCTCCACCCCGTGCCGTGGACCCCTAGGCCGGGATACATGATCAGACAGAAAACCTTGTGTGTTAGCCTGAGACACTTGAGGCTTCAGTTGACCCAGAGCGTAAGTATAGAATGGGAGGGAAAGGCGCTGACTTGCTCTATGAAAATGGGCTACCAGTGTCGCCATCGGTGATAGAGTATGGCTTCCAGCTTCTTACCTCTACGAGGTTTCTACCAAAGCATATGGCCCAGTTTGTTACTATTTGTAAAGTGCCTAAATGCTCAGAAAAGTCAGAGTGCATTCATAGTGGGCCTTCCAGAATTCAGCCTCACAGGCCTGCATTTCAGTAAGCTTTGCGGGATGTGAGAAAGGGTTGCAGTATCACAAGGATGAGGAGTTGCATTATCCAAGCTTTGTGCTCTGTCACTCGCCATGGGTTTGTGGAAGAAGCAAGGCCTGAGACCCTCTTGCCCAGGGTCCCGTCTTTCTGCCTGGTAAAAGCTTAGAGGTGGAGCCCAGGAGTAGCAGTACCTTCTGGAGCTCTTGCGTCTCATTAGCTCAGCCCTCCATGAAGAAGCAGTACTCTCCCGATGGCCTTTCTTATCCCACCTTGACTTCCTGTGCTCTGAGCACTGATAATGTACTCGCTGATGTCCAGCTGTGTGATGCTGGCAGCTGCTGAGTGGCTGCTGACAGCGCTTCAGGAATCTGTAGACGAGCTTTCAGAGTAGTGTGAGTTTCTCCTTTCCTGTCTCCACAGGGCTGGGGAGGGGTTTGCACAGGGTGCTGCTGACCTAGAGCGCTCTGCAGCGTTTCACCGTGGGAGACAGCACAGGAGCGAGGGCGGTGAGGTTTTGTGTGGTGCACCCAGCCAGAGATGCGTGCACATCACGCCCATGTCAGAGTGGATATTAATCTTCCCCTTGGCAGGCTGTGGGGTCCCAGCGTATCAGCCCGATACGGGCTCTTTTCGCAGACAAACAGCAGCAGTTGTTTCCCACAGACGAGCCAGGAGCCCATGCAGGACAGCCCAGCGCAGTTTGTTCTCAGAGAGCTTTCTTTATTCAAGTTATTAGAAAATATTCTTGGAATAACTCTTGTCCTGAGTCACAGCTCACATCTTACTAGAAAAAAATGTACATTTGAGCAATACCACACCCTGATGTTGCCTATACTTACAAGGCCCTGCATGTTAAATTGTTTGTGATTAGTCTGCTCATTGGTAGTGAGCTGCAACTATAGTTGAGCAGGAAGTACTTTATTTATGTATTTATTTAGTACCTACTTTGCTCCTGCTGCAGTGAGGTGAGTCCTATGAGGAGTAAAGGGAAGCAAAGGACACGAATCCTGCTCTCTTGAGGCTTACAGTCTGCCTAAGGAGTTAGCATAAGCACAGATCTACCTTCCTCTTTTTCTTTCTCTCCTTTTTTTCTCTTTCTTTCCTTTTCTCTCTTTCCTTCTCTCTCTTTTTCTCTCTCTTGTGCTGAGGTTCCAACCCAGAGCCTTGCATGCTCCAGGCATAACCGAGTTCTGCCCCAGCGTAGATTTTTAAAAATTAAAATGCAATGACATCTCAATACATTAGTCAGAGACACTGAACTCGATGAGAATACAGGAACCTGTCTTGGCACTTACCTTTCAGAGGTCTCTGTTGCCCCCTCTTGAGTCCTCTTAGATCATTTTGGAGGGAAGACACAGCCTCTTGGAACATGGCTATTTGCTCTTATTCAAGAGTCCCAGACCATACTTCCAGGTTTAGTGGCACTGTTAGGAAATAGGTTGGCACTAATAGGAAATGGCTCTCCTAGAAAAAAGGAAAATGGCCCATCTCGTGGTTCTTTGAACTCTAATTTTAAATTGTATGTGTGTCTATATTGCTTGTGTATCTGATATATTACAAACATTACTTGTTTCTATATTTGTCTAGAATTGTAGACAATTTGAAGAAATGCTAGCACTGTTTTCTCCCCGTATTTCAGAATACTGGGGCTGGGGATATAGCTCAGTGGAATAAGCGCTTGCCTCGCAAGCGCAGGGTCCTGAGGTCGATCCCCAGTACCGCAAAAAAAAAAAAAAAAAAAGCAGAATACTGCCACATGCCAGTAAGATTTAGTATGTTTTGGAATTGTAGTCAAACTGGATTTAAACAAAATTTTGCATTTATATCTCCTGACTAAATCTGTGTTGTTCTGAAAAACGTCTGTAGCTCTTAAACTTTCCTGTAATACATGCTTTTTAATATTTTTTTCTCTTCATCATTTCTTCCTTTTGGTTTATTCCTTTCTTCGGCCACCACGCCCACTTCAGTCAGCATTTTAGCTAGTACTGTAATGGCTAATGGACTTTGAGTATTTACTATATGTTTGTCTTTACAAAAAGCACTTTACAAGTTAATAGACTATGTATCATCCTTATTCCTTATAGACAAGAGAACAGAAGCTTAAGAGATTATGGTGAT
Source organism: Dinomys branickii (assembly GCA_004027595.1). Lineage (NCBI taxonomy): Eukaryota > Metazoa > Chordata > Mammalia > Rodentia > Dinomyidae > Dinomys > Dinomys branickii. The sequence goes on along the minus strand of PVLD010009820.1, from coordinate 63,973 downwards.
AATTGTAGCTAGAACAGAATTGAGCCTCAAGTACAGTGTTTGGCTCCAGAGCTCATTTCCCTGGGTTGGGAGAGCGCTCAACCTGGTAGTGTCTCTGAGATGCATTTTTGGAACACTGTACAATAGTTAAGAGCACAGTATTTGAATTAGGTAGATGTCTCTTGACTCTCAGCACTGCCAGTTACTAACTGTGACACTGGGCAAATCAGTTCACCTCTGTGAGCATCCCGTTTCCTCATCTATGAAATGTAAAAATTAATGCAACACAGGGAGGTTGTGAGATATTATATGCAAAACTAAGCATGGAACATGGTCAAAGATTCAGAGTTTACTAGTATTGTTATTTATGGGGGAAAGTAACACCTACTCTCCCTGTGACCATCTTCATTTAATTACAAATTTATTTTGAAATATGCTTAGCTGTTCCCAGTAACCATTGGAAATTTCTCATTGTGTAAGATTCCTTGAATTCATCCATATCTTCATCCCATGCAACTTCTGGGGTTAGTGACAAGTTTGAGGGGCCCCATGTGGTGTGCGAATGAGCATAATGCATTCCTCTTAGCAGAAGTAGTCTCCTCCCATCTTTCACCTAATTCTTTGGATATTGATCTAGGAAGAGAACACCTGAAAAGCCACAGAGAGGAACAGTGTTTCCTCAGCAATCTGAGTCTTCTCATCTGAGCCCCTGCCTGACCAAGTGGCTGAGTGTAATGTTCAGAGTGCAGAGTCCTAGGCGCTTCCCACACGTGGCATCTGACACTGGGGAGAAGGTTTCAATTCTCTTATCAGACATGGCGATCAAGTCGGAACTTCCAGCTCCTTGAAGTTGTTACTGAAAGGGCACTGAGAAGACATCAAGCAGGGCTGGGAGGTCAGCTCAGTGGTAGAGCCCTCACCAGTATGCACGGAGGCTCTGGGTTTGATCTTCAGCACTGCAAGGAAAAACAACAACAAATCAAGTGATATGATCTAACAGAAATGATTCTGGTCACTATGCAGATTTTATCTTCTTTAACCCAAGCAGGAATTTTACATTGACAGTAAAACACATATAAGAAAGGAGGGGAGGGTAATGGGGAAAAAAAAGAATTAAGATGACAAGTATGATCATTCTGCAGGCCAGAAGTGTATCCGTAGAATTAATTTTTAAAAAAAGAAAAACATAACACTTTCTTAACATTATATGCCAAACTGAGTTTTTAAGTTATGCTCAGAAAAAAAGGTTAGCAGTCACTATGGCTTAAGTTTAACAAAGCTTTCTTCTTTAAGAATTGGAAGAGTTTCCCAGCCCCATTTAAAGACAAAATAGTCGAGCCAAAGTAGAGATTTCAGTGGTGTAAGCATGAGCCCTGTCTCCGGTGGAGTCAGAGCTTAACCACGTTGGCAGCCTCAGCTTGATTTTGCATGCAGTGCTTTCCCCTGCTCACCTAACACAGCGACTGGGATGGCTCGCGGGGCGAACAGTGGCCGATCCTCACATCTAAATGCCTTGCTGAGTGGAAAGTGTGGGGACTTCTCCTTACCAGCATTTCTCCATACACTGTTACTTGATCTTGAGCAAGCAATGTTTTCTGTCAGAGCATAAGTGTGTATAAAGTTGTGCATATACATATCTGCACACATGTAAACTAGAAACAAAAGCATCACGAGATGTTATTTACCTAATTTCTACTCTATGTTCGTGTTTCCTATTTAATTTTACAGGAGAATGTTAAGTCATGACCCACTAAGTGGATTGCAGGGTCCACTAAATGTATTGTCACTTCCGTTTGAAGAACATGGGCCTTAGTACTCCTCTTAGTCCAAAAACAACCTCGCTGAGTTTCACACTCTCAAGGGAGGACTCACGCCACTTCTCAGTTCACCCTAACACACACTCGCACCACCGTTAGGGCTATCACCACGCCCGCAACCTCTTCGGAGCCTCACGTGAGGAGAACCCACCAAGTGCTTCTAGGTCATTTTTCACCTAGTGGGGCTCCCAATTATTTTTCATAAAATGCCAGTATTACTAGCAGTGATGGCGTGTACCTGTTACCCAGCCACTCGGGAGGCTAAGGCAGCAGGGTCAGGAGTTCAAGCTGAGACTAGGCAACTTGATGAGACTGCCTCAGAGTAAAGCCAAGGAGCTGGAGATGTACCTTAATGGCAGAGCGCCTGCCTAGCATGCCTGAGGTCCTGGGTGCCATCCCTAGCGACACACAACAGGGACAGACAAGTGCAGAGTTCACAGAGTCTGGGGCAGAATCGGCAGTCACCTAAACCTGCCGTGAGTCGCTGGCCCGTCAGCCAGTTGGTCTGAGGCCCTTCTGACTTTGCCTCAAACCTCAGAGGCTCAGATGGACCTGAGGGGTTAATCCAATCCGCACTCTCTTCGAAGTATCTCTGAAGCAGAGCCATGTATTTTACCCGAATTTGGGTGTCACACATTATTTAATCTTCTCAGAAAACCTCATCAGGTCAGGGTAGCAGTGGAATGAGAGGGAATTAGGGTTCAGGTTCCAGGGCTGTGACATTATTCTTTCCCCATGAGTATTTATTCCTGGCATAGGGACCTGGATCCTGACATAAAAAGATGACATTGAACAATTTGGCTGTTTTACCAACTCACAGACTGTGCTATTGCCTTTCCCATGTGCCAGAGTTTAATTTGCTAAATAAGCACAGTGACAACAAAACCAGCATAGTCTGGAGACAGTGGGGAAAGTATATATGCGACATGCATAGCAGTTAGAGGGGGGAAGGACCCAACATAGTAGACAGCAATTCAGTCACCTCCTTTTTCAGATGTGAAAACTAGAAAACGGGAAGAGGTAGCTTACCCAGGTCTCCAAGACTCCAAGCCTTCTTTCCCCATCTCACTCCATAAAGTAATAAGGATTTCTCCTTGTTGTTAAGAAACAGTAAACAAGCTGGGTGTGGTCGTACACACCTATAATCCCAGCACTTGGGAGGCTGAGGCTGTAAGATTGCTGCAAGTTCAAGGCTAGAATGGGCTGTGAGTTCAGGACCAACCTGAACTACACAGCAAGACCCTGTGTCCCCCCGCCAAAAAATAAAAGTAAACAGAAATGCCCTCGTTCTAGCCACTGTCCATAACTCAGTGATGCTAAAACCAAAAAAAAAAAAAAAAAAAAAAAGGAAATCCACAAAAGCTACTCCAAAAGACCCAACCAGAATTACTCAGAGGGGCTGCATTTAGGTAGTTAAAACTTACGCCTTAAGATGTGTGATGCTGAAGAGAACTTTGTGAGGCTTCCGGATGTTGGTGTGGAATTGTGACCCACCTTGAGGGCCTTGGACAAACAAGAGTTGTGTGTGAAGTAGACATTTTCAAGACACCTCTCACCACCCGTGGTGCCACAAAAGTGATTCCCAACCATAAAAGGACAATGGACAGTTTGACATTTTTTCCTCTTTACCTCCTCCTGTAAACCAGTGGCTGCTAGCCAAATAGACAACACCCCAAGAAATGGGTAGAGGTTCAAATCATTGACCCTCAAATTAATTGCAAGATTCTGCAGAACAGGTCATTCTTGTTGTTGCCATTGTTCTTTTTGTCCCCCAGAACAGGGTAGCACCTGAATGAATCTGTTACCGGCCTGAGCTGTTTTTTTCCAGATTGAGTTTGGGAGTGTGCGGCAGGGGCTTGGGGAGGCCCAAAGGCGGCTTCATCAGCAGCTGACACTCTCGAAGAGGCCAAAGAAAGAAACTTGATGGCCATGCAAGAGAATAGGGAGAGGCTGGGGGAAGAGCAGCCTGCCAGGACTGCCAGTCACAGCGTGCAGTACAGAGACAGACTACACAATTCCATGTGAAAATCCTTCAAAACAGATTTTTGGACTGGATGTGGTGGCACACACCTGTAATCGCAGCACGTGGGATGCTGAGGCAGGAGGATCATTGCAAGTTTGAGACCAGTCTGGGCTACAAAGTGAGTTTAAGGCCAGCCTGAACTGCATGGTGAGACCCTGTCTCAAAAAGACAAAACAAAACAATCCCCCCATACCCCGAGATTATGTGTTGTTTTCCCCATTCTCAGAAGTGGAAGTGCAGCTGTACCCATAGGGTGACTTCTCATGACCCTTCTGGACCATCTGAACACTGCAGTATCACTCTGTGCCCCTGGGGTCCAACTTCGTGGGTGCCATCCTTCAGTAAGCAGATAGGCCCTGTGCCTCCTGAGTCTGAGGAGAACCCCTGTTCATTTCCTGATGGCCCCATCTAGATTGCTGCTGTGTTTAGCAAGCGCTGATGTTCATGTAGGACCACTGATGACTTCTGCCCTACATCTCTAAGAATGGTTGCCGGCTCTGGCATGGCTTGAGAATTTGACCCTAAACCCATTTTTATTCAGCTGGAGCTAAGTTTGTACCTACTTTTGGGCTTCAAAACTTATTTGTCAGTCAGTTCATTCTGAAATCAGTAACTAAGTAATTGTTTAATTAACCTTTGTCAAGTCTGTATTATTGCTAATTTCTACAACTTTTCCTATGATTTCCAGCTGTCTAAATTTTTAGTTCATTTATAGCTAAGCCAGTGATAATTATTGAAATTACTAAATGTCCTCCACTCAACAGTCCTCAATAAGCATTATATTCTTCTGGCTTCATTTCTGTTTATCAGTTCCCTGCGGTTCTCAATTTAATGAAGCTACCATTGTAAAGAAACAAAAACATTGAAATTAACAGAGTTCAAAAGAACTCCAAAGGGAAACATTCAATCAGGTTGTTTCTAAAAGAAATCAGCAACACAGTTATCGGTAATATTGTGGAATTTTGCAAACATGCTTGGGTCTGGGGAGAAGAAGGTAGCAATTGCTCTGGACATTTTGGTAAGGATTGTAAATAAATCCCACTAAAGTACATGGGCCTTTCACATCAGTGGGAACTTGGGGGCCCAGTAGTGGGAGGTAGGTTATGGTGTTGAGGGTAAGTCCTTACACCTGGCCCCTCTTTACCATCAGAGAGGAGGCACAATATCTGGTGGGCCTCGTGCAGTTTTTGAGACAATCATATCCCTTACTTGTGTTTCACGCTGCCCTCATTTACTGTGTAACTCAAAAAGCTGCTAATTTTGAGTCTGACCCAACACAGGAGAAAGGTCTACAGCAGCCCCAGGCTGTGGTGCCATCTGGGCCAGATCCAACCAGTCCGGTGGTGTTTCAGTGTTGTGGGCGACAGAAGCTGCTGGAACATTTGGCAGAAGCCTGTAGAAGGTTCCCCCATATACGCTGTTGGTGATTTCGGAGCAAAACCTCACCATCCCCCGTAGGTAACCTCTCCTGTGAGAAACAGTTTCTGGCCTACTTGTGGGTTCTAGTAAAGATTTAATGCTTAGCTGTGGGCCACCAAGTTACCATGCACCCTTTGGTACCATTTGTACACTCATTGTTGTCTGACACCCACGCCCCCGGCCTTACAGTTGGGCACGCACAGCAGTGCTGTATCATCAGATGGAGATGGCACATACGAGAGATCGGGCTTAGGCAAGCCCCAGCAGATCAGCTGAATAGGAAGTGGTCCAATCCCCATGGGCTTCACTCTGGCTACATCACTTGTTTTTTGTTTTTTGAGACAAGGTCTCCATGTGTTGTCCAGGCTGACCTTGAACTCCTGGGCCAGAGCAGTCTTCCTGCCTAGCCTCCAAAGTACTGAGACTTCAGACACACACCATGTCCAGCTACTGCCTTACCTTCTTCACCTCTCATACCTGTGGCCTTGGGCAGCTCCCTGTGACTTGCTCAGAACTAGGGAAACCCTGGCCTGGTTTACAGTTGGTTCTGAATGATAGCGCAGGCACCATCTAAACACTTTTTACACTATCACCCTACTCTGGGATGGCCCCAGAGGACATTACTGAAGGGAAATCCCCTTTCATGAGCAGAACTGCAAGTGGTGCGTCTGTTCATTTTGTTTGGAAGGAGCACGGTCAGAGGTTCAAGTCTGTACCATTCATAGGCTGCATGGATCAGGGACTTGGAAGAAACGTGAGTGGAAAATTAGTGATGGGGGGGCAGTATGCAAATAGACCTGCCTGAATGGGCAAAGAATTTCCAGATATTTGTCCCTTACGAGTATTCATGAAAGGTTACCTGGTGGTGTATGCTCTGAGTCTGGATTCAGTGCAGTATGTGGTGCTGTGTCAGCAACACAGACCCAGGATTCAGGGTGGGGCTGGGGTTACCCCCGTTCATTATCACTCTTAGTGTGCACTAGGCCGAGTTCTGTGTCCTGTCCTTAGAGCTTGCCTTTCTAGAGGTCTTCCCATTCCAAAGGAAGGAATGCCCCACCAGAAGATGCACCAGCGATCCTTTCTCTGACTTGGAAGTTGCAATTGTCATCCAGCCCTTTGGCTTCTTGTGCTTCTTAGTTAACAGGCAAATAAGGGGTTCCTGTACTCACTGCAGTGACTGGTCCGGTGACAGGGGAACACTAGGGCGTTACTCCATGGTGGAGCTGAGGAAGAGTATGCCCAGGGTACGGAGGGCCATAGGGCATCTTTTAGTACCCCTGAATTCTGTGATTAAGACAACAAAGAACCAGGGCAACCCAGCTCAGTATGACTAGCAGCCCACATTGGTCAGGAATGCAGGTGTGGGTCGCCCCATCTAGCAGAGACCACCGCCAGCTGAGGTCCTTGCCAAGGGAGGAGGGAGCCCAGAATGATTAGCAGCAGTGATGACTACTTGACTATTTGCAGAAATAAAGACTCTACTGGTTGTATTTCTTCCTTATTTTGTTATGAATATGTTTGTATATATTAACCAGTTGTTTTTGGTTCCTTCCCTGTCATCCCTTTATCATCTTTCGTATAAGGTGTGATCAAAAATATACAGTGAATGTCTAAATTAAAATTTATTACTGTAAAAGACGTTGTCATTCATTCTGCTCAGAATCCCTCCGTCACAGGAGCTGGGGATATAGCTCAGTGGAATAAGCGCCTGCCTAGCAAGCGCAGCGTCCTGAGTTCAATCCCCAGTACCGCCAAAAAAAAAAAAAACAAAAAACAAAGAATCCCTCCGTCACGTTGAACAACCCTATCCCATCATTCTTTCCACTTTCTGAAGCAGTTCCAGAAGTGTTCCATGATTTTCTTTACAAGGTGTGATATTTAAAAAATACACTCAGTGCTGCTGCCGAGCGCTGTCCAGCGGAAAGGCGGGCTTGTGAAAACATTCCAGTGTGTCCTTGCCCATCTTAATGGCTGAATCTCACATTGTGAGACTTCTAGCTCTTCTTCAAAGTGAAAACGTTTTAAATCAATTCAGGACGTAGAGGCAAAAGGCAGCCACAGTGGTGACAGGCACAGAGAAGGGCTCCAGAACTGCCTCACAAGGTGGCGGCAGTGACGGGACAAGAGTGTGCGAAGAGGTGGAAGGGTTTCCAGGGACACTCAGGCAATGCCTCCTGTGCAGCGATACAATTTTAAAAATATTTAAATATTTACCTCATTTTAAAATCATTCCTTGTAAGATGAGACAATAAATGTTATATCTTGATTTCTAAGTTAAACAATGTCAAAGGAGAAGTGCTTCCAACACCCCAAGAACTTGACAGCTCCTGGGGAATGGCTGGTGTGCTTTCAGGCGTACATGAAGTATGGACAGCATGGTAGTGCAGAGTAGGTAACTGACTTTATTTGGAGAGTAAGTGTAGTGTCAGGGCGTGTGTGTGTGGGAGTCAAGTTGACAGGGCAAGCTAGGGTGGTCTTTTTGTTGTGTCAGCTTGGATGGACTCTTGTCCTTACGTGTTTAATCAAACTGTTCTTGCTGAGTTGAGCTCTTGCTGCGAAGGTATCTTACAGATGTAAGTAAAGTTCGTAGTCGTTTGTAAATGAGGGAGATTGTTCATGATAATCTGGGTAGACCTGATTCAGTATATTGAGATTTTTTTGAAAGCAGGGCTGAAACTTCCCTGAGGGAAGAGATTTCTCCTATGGACAGCAGCAGCAGCCTGTATCTGTGAGTCCCAACTTGTCCTTCCTCGTAACCTTCCCAGTGAACTTCAGACTTCCCAGGCCAGCCCCTACCTGTGTGAGCCCATTCCTGGCCGTACCTTTCCTATTGTGTTAGATATCACCAGAGATAGCTAATACCTGTCTGCCTGTCTCCTGCTGGTTTTGTGTCTGTGGTTGAACTCCTCACATATCCTTGCAGGTTTTGTGTTAACCATCAGCATTGCCAGCCAGGCCCAGTGCTCCTCCTACGGGTGCTGGGTATTAATATGTGCTGAACTGTCTTGCATTTCATGTTTCTGGCGATTTGCAGAGGGTCCTTTGCCGAAGAGTTGGCTGCTGGTCCGAATATGCAATGCCAGGAAGCAGCAGCCCCGCTCGGAGTCACCACTCTGGAGCTCGAGCAGCAGAAGCTGGCGGGGAGAGAAGCCACCACCTACATGTCTGCTAGTCGGGGGCTAGGGGGTGGGGGGTAGGGGGGGCTGGATGCAGCTGAACATTGAGGCTTCACATCAGAACTCCTCTCTGCCTGTTACTCTTTCCAAATATGGTTTGCTTCCCTTGTGAATTGTGAAACATATGTAAAAGGAGGTTCTGGAAGACGGATGGAAAAAACTAGAAAAAATTGAAACTTGCTATGGTTTTGAGGGCTGGAAGGGAACAGGAAACAGCCAAATGGTTGCCACTTTCGCCAGTGGGCCCTTGCCTAGACCTGGATGAGTATGTGCCATTTCTGGAGGCATAAGCGGCAATTCTCTATAAAACAGCATATGCATCACTAAACATCACTGTGCCCTACAGAATCACCTTATGAAAACCACAGGGCTTATGGGTTAAGTAGGATGGTTAGCACCAGGCTAAAATAGTCAGCAGTGATGCTGACAGCTTGCAAGTTCTTTGTTAGAGTAGCACATAGTTATTTGTTAGTAAAACTTAATGTGAACATTGAAGTTTTGCCAGAATTTTGTCTGATTATGGAGTTGTCAGTATTCCATTAGGATCTGAGGTATAAACTCTAATTTTAAAAGGATAGAAACCTAATTTTTAAAATGTGGGGGCCAGGTGTGGTGGTAATTACATGCCTGTAATGCCAGGGAAAAGAATCTCAAGTTTGAGCCTCGCTTGGGCAATTTAACAAAGCTCTCAAAAATAAAAAGGTGGGAGGGTGGCATTCGAGACATAGCTCAGTATAAAGGCCCTGGCTTCAACCCCCAATACCAGAAAAAATACATGTAGTGTGATTTTGCAGATGTAAATGGTTAACAAATGCCTAAAGGTAATGAGACAGGCGCTTGGAGAGGATGTAAGGTCTGCCTGTGGGCTGCGGCGTTGGAGGGCTGCAGGCTGTGGTGAGGTAGTGGGCGGAGGTTATCCAAAATCAGATGGCAAGGCTGGGGCTGTAGCTCCGTGACTGACTGCCTGCCCACCACTAGAAACACTGAAGTATGCCCCTGACATCAGGGGACCCTGCCCCCGCACACGTGGGTGGGTGAGTCTCCCAGCCCTGGCAGCTACCTGGAGGGACTAGGAGATGACCTCCGTTATGCTTCTGAGCATTTCACCTTATTTCTCCATACCGCACTTCATCGGGGGGATTTTCCGCATTCACCTCGTGTTCCACACAGGTGAGGCAGCATAATCAGCCACCCTGGAACAGATTTGCATTTTCAGAACAAGTGTGACTGCAGCCTCACTGAACACCCTGGAGAAAATGCTGTTCTTGTGTCTGAGCTGTTGGCCTCCAGAGGTTCTTTGTAAGTCGGGTGCAAACTTTTCGTAAGCAGAGCTTGCCTGGAGTATGGATGTTTTCCAAAATATTGTGTTTGACTGTAAGGGCTGTCACAGACCCTAAAAGGGTCTAAAAGTACTTTATACAATTTGAAAATTTCTGACTTCCACAGCACATCAGGCCCTGAGGGCCTAGGAGCAAGAGGTCTGCGTCACAGAGGGTCAGGCACCATGCTGGCCACTGCCATGCGGAGAAGTGAGGCGCAGCGCTGGGATCCCCAGCGAACTTGCAGCCCGGAAGGAGCATTGCATACTCCGCGATGTTGCCCTGAGTGTCTGTGTGATGCACCGGGCATCAAACAGGAGAGGGAGGGCTGGGGATATAGCTCAGTGGAATAAGCGCTTGCCTAGCAAGCGCAGGGTCCTGAGTTCGATCCCCAGTACCGCCAAAAAAAAAAAAAAAAAACAGGAGAGGGAGTCATTCCTTCCAGCCAGACACTCCACGGAGGCGTCCTAGAGGATGCGCCTCCTGGGCCCTGTCGGGGCGCGGGGGGCAGGACAGTGAAGGTAGAAGCGGAGGTGCGGAGGCACAGGGTTATAGAAGATCCCAGGCAGTCTCTTTAAGGTCCCACAACCACAACACGGTGTGTAAGTTTGCAAGGGTGGCCAACTGAACATATATTTATTTCCCTGCAATTCTAGAGGGCAAAAGGCCAAGATCAAGGGCGTGGCAGGGTTGGCGTCTTCCGATGCCTCTTTCCTTGGCCTGAAAGTGGCCACTTTCTCTGTATGTCTTCATACTGTCTGCCTTCCCTGTGTGTCTCCATCCTACCTCCTCTCATGAGGACGTCAGAGATACTGGGCCAGAGCACACCCTCGAGACTTCATTTACCCTGAAGTAAAGATTAAATAAACCTTAAATTAAAAAAAGACCCAGCCAGCAAATAGCTGCATTCTGAGGCACTGAGGGTTAGGCCACCACAGGTGGCCTTTCTTCAGAAATCTGAAGAAAGCGCACAGGAGCCAGAAGGTGTGATGAGTTTCATTGTGGCCGGGGACTTCAGGAGCACTTTAAAGTCAGAGGACTTAAATAAATAAAATTTCATCCATTGAGAAGAAAATGACTCGGGAAACAAAGCAAAGCCAAGATTTAGGCCTGCTTTAGAGGCCTACAGCTCATACCCTAGCCCAGTGGTAGTGGGCCTCTGATGTGCGTGCTGCAGTGGACTGCTTATTTCACTGAACGCTCTAAGAGGTTCGCCATTCCTCCCCTGGCCGTGCACACAGATGTCACCTGAGAGAATCAACTGGAAGGAGGAAAACTCTGTTCTGGCTCATGGTTTCAGGGGTTTCGGCCCATGGTCACTTGGCTCCACTGTTTCTGGGCTGTCTTGAAGCAGAACATCATGGTGATAAGTATATTGTGTGGTAGAGCAGAGCTCCTCACTGTGGTTTGGGGGGAACAGGAAAAGACAGGGAAAGAGAGAGAGAGAGAGAGAGAGAGAGAGAGAGAGAGAGAGAGAGAACCCCCTTAGAGACCTACTTCCTCCAACTAGGTCCTACCTCCTGAAGTTTCCACCACCTGCCGGGAGCCCAACCAGCCAGGGCCCAAGCCTTCCATGAATGAACCTTTGGGGGACATTCCAGATCCAAACTATAGTAACATCAGGAGTGGGCTGGTCTCCGCACATCCCACCTCTAACCCCTGACCTGTGAAAGCCTATCTTCACCATTCCTGAACCCCTCACCATTTGTTCCAGGGGCCACCATCCCCTGTTAAAGGAATTTTGATCCTGTCTCTTCGTTTTCTTAGTCAGCTCTGTGTTATTGTCTTTCTTTCATGCTTCCCCAGAAAAAGAGAAGAGTGCTCCTTCCTTCTTTTTGGAACACAGTAAGCCGCCATATCATCCCCCCTTGCAGTAGAATCTCAGTCCTCAGTGACATCATCATGGGTTCTGGGGTGCGCACCCTGCACAGGTCCTGGGGTGTGCACCCACGCATCCTAGTGCTGGCTCATTAGTCATACTAGAAGTATCCCAGGATTGTGGGGTCCAGTAAGAATGTGCATCACAGATACGTCTAGTGATCTTTTTTAACTTAGAAGTATCTTCTCAAGGGTATTTTGATATCCCAGTGCTAAGGAAAACATTAAAAAAATCTTAAATTAGTAAAATTATAGGATTCAGGTGATTGCCGTGTACCATCGAATTGTATGCTGTTTATATAAATGTTTGCGATCAGTAGTTTACCTCCCACATTAAGTTTATTTAACCAGTGAAGCATAAGATGTTTCAGTCAGCTTGCTCATGTTTACTGAGTAGTGTGTGCCAGGGTTTAGAGGAGCTTGTGTGTGTGTGTGTGTGTGTGTGTGTGTGTATAAAATGTGTGGTGCTTAAAGAAACTAAAAGATGTTTGAGAGAAATTATGAAACCTGTTTTCCAAAGTGTATTTGGAGGAAGCCTATTCATGATGGTTGTTAACAAAGTCAAGTTTCCACAGCCAAACAAAACTTCAAGGCCAAATTTCCAGACAAGTTTAGGAAGAAATGCATGTTCTCTGTACTTTTAAAGAATAAGATGACATATGAAGGACTCTGAAAGCTCCCATAGTCAAGAAATATGTTTAGTAAGTTTATTTTACCTGTATTCTCACATGTACTGGGCCTTAAGAACCTGGTACCAACTTCTGAGAAATCTCGGACATTCACAACACTTAAAATGAACTGATTGGAAGTTTCTGTTTCTCGTTTGGAAGCATACCATGGAACTCCAATGGACAGGAACTGGACACTTGTTATTTTAGGTTTAGAAGTGAAAATGTAAGAATTGCATGCCTATGAGAAATGGAAAATGAATCAGACCTGATCTGTTTGGCCTGCTGGGTTAAGTGTTAATTTCTAGGGTCTTCTGTGTAAACTTGGTTATGAGGAAGCAGCCATCAGACGGTTTATAATTACACCATGAAATAGTGAATAGTGAGCACTTTTTAAATGAAAAAAATTTACTAACATAATTATAGATTATGAAAATAAATTCAGTATTTTTAGAATATAAAATAATTATGATCCCTGAAGCAGTATATATATTCATATACTTTTTTGTATGGAAAAATTACAATGGAAAAATGCTGAAATATTAAGGAATGTGCCACCCATTGCCTTTTCACCTACAAATTCAATCCTACAGCGCAAAGGAGTAAACTTCTAGAGAGGCTGGTAAGCAGATGTTTCGTAGCTGTAAAGACGGAATTAGGATGTGGACCGATGCTCTTGTCTCTGAGGCCCACACACCTCACCCCTAACTGGAGCTGCAGCCCCCAATAAGACCAAATTTGAGAGTAGTAACAGTCCTTCCCCTTGTTACCACTGCCCTAACCACCCAACAAAAGTAAACTTTGTGTTGTAAAATTCTGAAATGCCATCGTAAGTAATCTGTGTAGGAGAGTACTATGCTGAACTACTCTGCACAGTGGCCGTGTTTGGGGATACTTCACATGAGCGTTGCAGAGGTGTGCTTTCCTCATCCAGGCTCCGTCTGTGTCTACAAAAATAATTCGCAATAGCAGTTGTTACTGGTCAAGAAAATGGGTCGTACTGGTGAGCATGCACTTAATCCAGCTGCTTCTGTGGAGATGGACAAATTCTGTACCCAAATCATAAGTTGATCATAGAAGTGTATTTAATGGGTATTATGGACACACTCACAGATTACATAATGGTCATTATAGCAAGAATTACAAATGTTTCATGACTTGTTTTTTTTTATATGAGAGTTCTTACATTTGAGAATATCAATTTGGGAAACCAAAAATAAAAGCATAACACCTCTAATTTATAAAATCTATTCCCTATTAGTGCTACTTGAAGTTTTGCCGTTCAAATATAAGGTGGGCTTAAATGTAATTACTGAATCTTTTCATAAAATGAATTGTAGAAAATTAATCAGTTGCTATAGCCAATAATGAAATAGCTATGCAATAAACTTTCAGAACTTTTAATACTTAAAGATATTTTTGATAGGGTGTGCATTATTAATTTTGGAAATGAGGATGGGAAATTACTTTTCATATCTGAGTTGTCACCAAACGTAAGACCTTAGAGCAGAATTCTCAAGAAAGCTTCTGTGCTGAGTCATCCCCCAGAGAGAAGTAGATGTCTGGCAGACTGAGATCTTTTTTCCTTCTTGTCAGAACGGCTGGCTGTTGAAAGAAGAGTTTGGTTAGGTGTTGGCTTTCTTTTCCCTTCATGATAATGCTCAAGTCATTGCCAGAACAGTATTTTCAGGAGTTCGGGAGAAGTTCACTCTCTGCCACTTGGACCTTGACACTTCTTCCAGAGTGACACCTGTGTACTTGTGTTATTGCTGTGTAAGGTGTGGTAGCACACCTGTCTCAGAGCAGTCCTCGCACAGCTGTCTGTGCACAGATCTCTCGAAGGAGCCATTCTGTACTTAATGAAGCCACTCGAGGACTTCGTGTCCTGGCATCCTCTCCAAGGCTGTCTTTGTCCCATGTGTTCAAATTCAGCTCCTTCCTGGCTCAGTTTACTGTCTCCCCCAGCAATGTGACTGACACAGCAAATGTTTTATATGATGGTGCAACCTTTTAGAGTGAAACAAAGGACCTCGTCAACCTTCTGAGCTGACACATAGTCCAGATTGTCTGTGGGTTTTATATGGGAGTAACCTGTTCAAGAATAGTGACTTACCTTGTTTTTAGTTACAGTTAACTCCCTTGGTTCTAGCTCAGAGGCACATCACCAAATCTGCTTTAACTTCCTGGCAGTGATTTTTTTCCCTATTGGTAAATTCTGACATAATCCATAGTTGTTTGCATGGTTTAAAACCTGGACTATAGACCCAGGCCAGCGTAATGAAATCAAAAGTGATATTTCTAGAATATTGCTATATCTTTTGGAATATTGCTGATTGGGAAATTTGAGTTTAGACATTTTTGCAGTGGCAAGATGATAGCGGATATAAAAGGAAAAAGAAGAATTTTATGTTGGAAATAAGTGGAATACAGTTTAAATTGTCAGTTGACTATTTACTGTGATGCTAGAAAGTGGATGTCATTTACTACCTAGGATGTCAGACCTAGAAAGTGTATATCATTTACTATCTTCAGCTGTGGGCAGTCTCAGAAAAGTATTCACTTGATCAATTTCTATACAAAAAAATTTAATTTGGGGGGAATTTACTTATGAGAACTAGAAGTATGTCATGAAAATCTCTGGCATAGTCACCCCTGTGTAAATAACCACTAAAAACACAAACACTGAAATCAGACCTTCTGTTTGTTATTGTGTTATCATTTTGAAGTATGATCTTAATTGTATTGTACACATTCTTGCCTTTGAAACAATATACTGTAAAAGTAATTTAGCTCCTTTTAGAAGACTGAATGTCTAGGACAATATATATTATGTGTATGGGGCACCTGATATGTTATAAATCTTTCTTCCTTGTATTTATTTATATTATCTTGTTATATAGTTCAGGCTGGCCTTGAACTGGTTATGTAGCCCAGGCTGGCCTGAACTTGCAGCGATTCTCCTGCCTCAGCATCCCAAGTGCTGGGATTATAGGTGTGCACCATCACGCCTGGCTTCTGTCCTCCTTTTAAATGTGATGTGATACAGTATCGTTCCCAGGCCACTGAAATCTGAGGGTCTCTGTACCCGCACTAGGTTCTTGGCCCGCTGTCTTTGTGTAAGTGATAACAATTTTGTTAAGAAACAGTGGCACTGCTGAGGCTGAAGTGATTTAATCACTTCTTCCTCGCTTCAAATTTTCTGTGATATCTCAGAGAGAACAAAACTGAAGATCAGCAGAGGGAAAGCAGTACTTCTATGCTGTGTTCCTGACCCATTGGTGTGGCCAGATCTCCCTGTGGGTTCTGGCCAGCGGAGCTCTGGAGCCTGCCAGTCAGCTGGCGGGCAGGAGTCTCTGCTGTGTGACTTGTGCAGGAATTGTTCCGTTCACAGTGTGTGCATCTGTCATTCCTTCAGAACTACTGAGCATGAGCAAGTTCTTTCGTCTCTGTGTCTTGAGGTTCCTTGTCTGTAAAATGGGCCATTGATAGCTACCTCATAGATTTGCTGTGCAGATGAACTGAGTTGGTACCTGTAAAGCGCTTACAGCGGTGTGGCCTATGGTAAGGGTTAAACAGTTCCAAAATTATTGTCCTACCACTGGACAAGTGGTTCTTTAAGCTTCTTTTAAAAAGGAAAGAAAAGACTTTTTTCTGGTACAGAGTAATTTACACTTTCTTTTCCAAGGTAGGACTCTGCTAGAGTGAAGGAATTTGTATCAAAGGAGCAGAACTGAATGGTGTCACCTAAAATATGAGTAGCTTCACCAGTGTATAAGGAGATGTTTGTAGCATCTCCCTGGATGTTTGCAGAGATTTTTTTTCATAAGGGATAAGAGAATTAAACCAGAAATACATGGAGATGAAGGGCAAAGCTTGTGCCAGGAGCTAAAAAATATCTCCTGAGTATCTAATAAGAGCTAAAACAGCATGGTTGAAGGTGTGTGTGTGTGTGTGTGTGTGTGTGTGTGTGTGTGCGTGCGCGCGTTTTTAACCCCCTCTAGGACTTACATGTTTTTCTCAGCTTCTTATATGGAAGAACATTGGCCATCTACTTTGCTGAAGAAAGCAGCCACTGCTCTTGTGTGCTGTGTGGGAAGGGGTGTGTGTGGGAAGGAGGGGTGCTGTGCTGGCCACTGGGACACTTGCAATGTCTTCTTGCTCTTCCCAGATGTTTCCTGGGAGTGTGGGAGACAGAGACCTCACCGCACCCATGGCTTGTGCTGGGCCTTCCTGTGCACAGGCTGCGCTGGGCTGGCCCCGACATTCCCCACACTGGGCTTGGCTGGTGGCTGCCCTTTGGCCTGGCTCCCTGAGCCGGAGGCCACTCAGTTGTAATTTGCTCCTGGGCTCAGAGGTGCAGCCCTATCAGACTACAGTGTATATTTATCTTGTAATTTTCAGACAAGAAGAAGGGAGGCAAATTCCAGCCTTTTAAGAAGTTGTTTGGCAAAAGGAAAAAGAAAGATCCTTTGCTATCCCAGGAGGAGTTGGTGGGGAAGAAGAGTTATGCTGCACAGAGTGTCAGCAATGGGACCTTCTCTTCAGACGAAGAGACCCTGGAGGACAATCTAAGGTAATGGCTTCTATTTTCTTTCCCTGTTACTGGCAGCATCCCGGCTGGGGTGTAGAATCCCCCATGAGGCAGGTGCTGTTTATTGCACTCCACAGGCAGGAGCCGCATCACAAATGCCCCACAAACGCTGCTGACCCTCAGTGCATTCTCTGTGGAGAGGTCACCTGGGGCTGAGCACAGTCTGACCTCCTGCCCTTGGAGTGCACAGGGCCCAGCAGGGTTCACTGGGTTGCAGATCCAGTTGCTGGGTCTCATTACTTGGCAAAGAAAAGAACCTGTCGACACAGGCTGCTCGCACGTGGCCAGCGCCCCCTGTTCCCCTGGGGTCTTGAGGGCCTTCTGGAGCATGTTCTTGCTGGAGCTTTTAATGCCTCCCTTGTACGCCTTCCTCCCTCCTCTTCCTTTCTTTCGTCTTTTTCCTTCCTCCCTCCCTTCCTTTTTTCCTATGTTTCCTTCCCTTCTCCCATCTCCCCTCCCTCCCTCCACTCCTTCCTCCCCATGTGGACAGCACAGAAATCAGGTGCCCTGAGAAGCCTTTCCCTGCTGCCCCGTCTCAGCATTTGCCTGCGCTCGGGCCGTCTAACGTCATGTACCTGGCTCCAGCAAAGAACTCGTCACTTTCTATGGAAATTGTTGATTTGCCTCACTCAACTGTCAGTCACATGAGGTCAGGGACGAGCTTTTATTCAGATTCCTATTAGCTGTTCATAAAAGGTTTCCTGTGAATGTGTGGCACTGCCTAACTTGCATAATACATACTGAAGGAGCGTGTGATGTAAGCTGCAATGTTCTTACTATGTCCGAGGACAGAGACAAAGTCATTTGAGAGGTGCACGTCAGTAGGTAAACGCCACAGGTGGCATGCTGTGCCCAAGCCACAAAGCCATCCAAGCAGCGGTGCACAGTGAGCCCCGCGCTTGCTGCGGCATCGAGTCGTTCTCACCTGTGATGGGCCTGTTTGGTCTCCCATTGGCTTTACTCTTTTGCCAAGAAAACTGTCAAATTTAATTTTACTTTTTAGGGTAAAAAGAAACAACTTTCAAGGGAAAGGACTTAACTGAAAGGGGAGCCCAGCTACACTAGGTACCCAACTGCCGGGACATCAGAGCTTGATATGTAGTTAAGCCACTGTCCAATATGGGTCAAGTGTGATTTTACTGCAGTGCTTTCAGTTACCAAATTGGAATGTCAGGCGTGGTCAGGGTACGGTTCAGTGAGCAGTGAGGCCAAGCCTGGCCAGCTCACCTTTGGACAGACAGTCCCAGGTAGACTCTGTGTCCTCCTGTGGTAGCTCGTGGTCATGACGAGGCCCTGCCATCTTACGTGTTGGGCTCTTAGAGGAGCTGGGGACTTGGATGTTCTCTGCACATTCACATTCTATATTCCATTTACCTCTTGAAGTTTTCCTTAAGGTTTCTGAAGTTTTGCCAAACCTTGGAAAATTCCACATTGGCTCAGAGAGCTACATTTTTATAAACAATGTCACCTGTTCTCAGTGAAATGTATAGCACATTTATGAGTCATGTGCTATATTTTAATTGAACATTTGCTTATATAAAATATTTGTCTCATAAATAAGGAAGCAAGAAAGATAAACTATGTCTATGCATTTTAAACAACTCTAAATATTTTTAAAAGTTAAAACTATAAATATAGAAAATATAAGTAATTTTAAAGTATGTGGTATGCATTCTCCCTTTTTTCTACAAATTGAAAATTTCAGAATAACTTTGTCCACAATGTAAATATTACACGGATTGCTTACAGCATAGCTGAACTTCTGATTATCCTTCTTATTTAAGGTGGAGAAAATGAAAAACATTGTTTCCAACAATTCTTATTTTCAGTTCACTATTCAGTGAACAACACATTTGTTACTTTGTGTAGTGTTGTGATTTTTAAATTTTCTATGTGTTTTATTTTGCTTCTTCCAAAATAGAATGCTCTCACCAAAACACAAAACTTAACATTTCGGTAACATGATCTTGGGTAGAGGGCTGAGGAGGCAGAACTCAGTCCAGTGTGGCAGAGAATTCCTAGTGAGAATGGTGGGAAAGTGGGGAGGCTGGCCTGTCTCACAGGGCTCAGTGCCCATGAATGTGGGCTTCTTCACTGGGTGAGAATCTAAAGGTGCTGAACTTGAAAATGCTATTGATCTCCCAGAATCTGTAATTCCAGCAGCGCCTCTGTGGCCAAAAATAGCCTCTTATTGATCTGCTGCTCCTGCCTGAAGTTTTCCATTTCCTTTGGGCTTTTAAAGCATCTGTTCTTTCTCCAGATTAGAAGCCTTTCTGTCCCCTAGATTGCTGCTCTGAAATTGCACATGCCTTGGGAAAAGTGAAGCAACAGAACGTGACTAATATTTAACAGTTTCATGTGACCTCCTTTGTTTTAAATACAACTAACAGGTTTCCAAAAGCGTGTCAGGTAGATGTTGTGTGTAAAAGGTCATCTTGGTAAAAAAGCTTGGGAAACTGTGGGGCGAAAAAAAAATGAACAAGATTCTTTGCAAGTTGTATGACAGGGCTTTTGCTGTACTCAAGGGCTTTGTGAGTCCATTCAGAAGGGAGAGATAGCATGGGTCATTTCCTGGATTCCTTTGACTACAGACCCTTTTTCCCAGATAATATCCCATTCAATACATACTAAAGCTACGACCCATGGAACTTAATCTGATGTGTTTCCCAGTGATGGCGAATCTTTTAGCGCTTTGGATGATACAAACAGCTTGCTTCAGCATGTGCCATAGGTTCACCACCACCAAGACAGGTGAACTTGTGTAATATTTACCTTGACTCTTAAGATTGACATTATCCCCAATTCTGAGATGAGAAAACTAAGCCCAAGGTCATGCAGCTGTAAACTGTATTCTTAACTGTCCACCACTGTGCCTCTCAAGGAAACGGCCTGAAGAAGCTAGTCAGGTGTCTGCTGGTCCTGGGTCACTAGACTCAGACATCTGCTTTCCTCCTGCTGCCTGAGTGAAACTCACTGTTCACTAGGACTTCACTGCTTCCAGTTTTACCTGAACACCAGGGTCTGTGACAGCACCTTACACTCCGCCAGTTTAACATAAGCACAGGAGGACTGAGGGCTGCAGAGAGTGCATGCTTCTCTCAGCCGGAGCCGCGGGTGGAGAGGATTCAGGAGGAGGCGGCCCTGAGCTGGCTGTAACCATGGGCAGGATCTGGAGAAGCTGAGGAGCAAGGCGAGGAATCTGTTAGACTGCAGCGCAGAAGTTCTCATGCCGAGCCAGACACGGAAGGGGAATCGGAGGGGACTTCTCAGCTCACTCTGTGAAGCCAGTGTGGCCCTCATACCAAACCAGGCTATCTCAGTTACTTTTGTCTCTCTCATTGCTTAGACAAAATATCTGATGCCCAGAATTAAGGAATCAGAGGTTTGTGTAGCTCAGTTTGTGGAGGTTTCAGTCCATAATCAGCTGGCTCCAAGGCAGGGTGGCATGCATGGCACAAGGGCAGAAGTTCAGCAAAAACAGCAAGAGCACAAGGGAGAGGAGCCAGCCTGCAGGCTGCCACCTGCTAGGGCGGGTGTAGCACTCACACCATCTCTCTGCCCTTCTCTTGCACAGGATGAGATGTTTACAGAGTGAGGACCCTGCCCCCTGCTGAGTCCCTTAGTTAAACTTTTAGACTTCTTAAGTTGATACAGTATATTAGCCAGCAGTCAAAACTGTCCCAAGAAAAAAACTGCAGGCTAATATCCATATAGATATAGACAAAAGGTTTCAACAACATGCTAGCAAACTAAATCTAGCAACATATAAAAAGGATTACATACCCTAATTAAGTGGGATTTCTTCTAGGGATGTAAGGTTGGTTTAACATACAAAAATCAGTCAAAGTAACAGACTATATTAATAGAATAAAGAACCAAAATCATATGATCACCTCAGGGATGCATAAAAAGCACTGGACAAAGTCCAATGCTTTTTATGATTAAAAAAGAACAATAAATAAAACATTAGGAATAGCCAGGCATGGAGGCTCACACCTGTAACCCCAGCACTCAGGAAGCTGACACAGGAGGATCTTCCAACTTCGAGACCAGCCTGGGCTACAAGTTGAGCTCAAGGCCAGCCTGAACTACATAGTGAGACCCTGTCTCAAAAAGATAAAAAAAAAAAAAAAAAAGGAAAAAACAGGAACTACTGCAGCTTTTTTTTTTTTTTTTTTTTTTTTTGCGGTACTGGGGATCGAACTCAGGACCCTGTGCTTGATAGGCAGGCGCTTATTCCACTGAGCTATATCCCCAGCCCCTACTGTAGCTTGATAAAGGACATCTAGGAAAACCCCAAACTGATAACATAATGGTGAAAGGATGAATATGTTTCCCTGACAATAAGGAACAAGGTGAGGATGTGCTTTCTCATCCCTTCTGTTTTATACTGTGCTGTGCTGTATAGTATATACTGTACCAGTAAAGGAGTACTCAGGCAATGAGAAAAGAAAAAAACCATCAACCTTAGAAAAGAAGCAAAAGTTATCTCTTTGCAGATGCCATGAATATATGGAATCCACACATATAAAAATGATTTGACTCATAAACAGTATTAAGCAAGATTTCAGGATACAGATTGGAATGCTGTATCTCATCTGTACCTCTACACATTAGCAGTGAATGATCTGAAAGTCAGTGTAGGAAAAGCATTCCATTTATAATAGCTTCAAAAAAATAAAATACTTAGGAATAAATTTAGTGAAAGCCTTGTACAATAAAAAGGAAAAAAATATAGAAATAAACTAAAAAAGCTCTAAATAGATGGAAAAACATCCCAAGTTCGTGGAAAACCAAGCATTATTAAGAAGCCAATACTCCCCAAGGTGATCTGCAGATAGTCCATGCAGTCTCTATCAAAATTCCAGTTGCCACCCCCCAAAGTAGCAAGTGAATCCTAAAATTTATACAGAAATGCAAGGGACCCAGAATAGGCACACACAAAATATCTTGAAAGAAAAAGGTGAAGGACTCTTGCTCCATAATTTAAAAGCAGCACAAAGCTATTATCATCTAAACAATGTAGTATTGGTATTCAGGTAGATTATAAGAGGTTCTTGGGACTGAATCAAGAATCTAGAAATAAATCATACCTAAAAGTTGACGGATCTTCAACAAGAGTGCCAGAACAACTCAATGGATAAAAGATAGTCTGTTCAGCAAATGGTACTGAGATCACTGGATAGCCACATGCAAAAGAGTAAAATTGGGACTAGAAGAATGGAATTGGACCCCTTTATTCCATAATACACAGAAACTAACTCAAAATGGATTACAGATCTAAATGTAAGAACTACAAATGATAAAGTTCTTCAAAGAATGCAAAGAAGTAAATGTCCATGACCGTGAATTAGGCAGTCTTTTCTTAGGCACCAAAAGCACAAGTGACCAGAGATCAATTGGACATTATCAAAATTAAATTTTGTGCTATAAATGATGCCCTCTAGAAGTAAAAAAAACATCCGCAGAACAGAAGAAAACATTTGCAGGTAATATATCTGAGCAGACTTGAATCTAGAATAGGTAACTCCTATAACTAAATTATAAAAAGACAACTTTTTAATAGACAAAAGATTTGAATAGACATTTCTCAAAAAAAAAAAAAGAATAATGTCTATGAACGTATAAACCCCACTTGCTCACTATCATTAGCCATCAGGACAAATACAAGTGAAAACCTAAGGGATAACAATTCCCCACCTGCTTAGGAAGACAACACAGCGCAGCAGAGACAAAAGCAAGTACTGACCGGGGCGTATAGAGACTGGGGTCCTCACACGTTGCTGATAGGAATGGAAATGTTACAGGTTTAGGGTAATGGTGGTCTTTATCCAGTACCTTCCCTTTACAAATAGCGAAACTGAGACGTAAAGCAACCCGAGCACGCTCACTGTTAGAGATGACTAGGCTCCCAGTCTGCTGACTCTGCTCGTGAAAACCCTTCTGCCTGGCACTGTTCTGTTCCATGTGCCTTCCTGAGGGAGCAAGCTTTCTTTGGGACCCTGAGGCGAGACCGGGCTCCTCGTCCCCACACCATCCTCACAACGTCTTCGCCTTCCATAAGTGCAGGAGTCGGCCTGATGTTCTCATATCTGCAGCCCCTGCACTGTGCTCGGCACCCCGCAGCCACTCGGTAGTTACTAATGGAATGAATGCATGCATGGATGTGGTACTTTGTGCCACAGTGATGCCTCCTACAAGTCTGCGTTCACCGAATCTGTCCTGCACTTTCCCTGCGATAGCAGGTGCCGTATCACCATCCATCTGACCCCCTGCAAGAGGAAAGTTGCACAGCTGGCCTAGGGAGACAATGTCTCCAATGCAGCTACCGTGGAACGCAGGCGCCCGGTTACAGAGCATGCCTCGGGTCACGTGGCCTTGCTGCTTCTCAGAGGATGAACTCCGAAAACACTTCACTTGATCGGGTCTCCCCTATCCACAGGAACCTGGAGCTGAATTGAATAGCGAATGGGTGATAGAGAAAAAGTTCAAAACGTCTTAAATTAATAAAAATTAAGGACTAAGCAGGAGGAGTCATGGAGCTGGGCTAATAAGCCTGGGGAAAGAAAGGCTGGCGTCAGCGGTGGCAGCTCTGAGAGGCCCAGTGTGTGGGCAGTGCAGCAGCCAGGAGCTGGGCTTACCTGTCACCTGTGAGCTGGGCGACCTTTACCACGCCAGCCCTTCTAGCCATCAAATGGGTGTGCCACCTCCCAGGTCCCTGGAAGGACCAAACTTCATGTGACACTATACTGCCTGCTGTAATGCACTTTAGAAATGCATGGTAATATTGTGACTAAGACAAAGACGATGTGGATGCCCAGGGTACCCGTGCTAAGTATTTGCAGAGCATGAACCAAGAAGAAATTGATTCAGAGGATCACTAGAGAGGTTTCTGAAAAGATCTTCTCCAGGTGGGCAGCACCAAAGCCCAAGGGGCCCTCGGGGGTGGAGCAGCAGGTTGGGTGACCGTCCGCCTGTGGCGCCGACGCAGGGCTGGGCACAGAGCCTGGAGTACGTAATCTTCTGACTTCCACCCAGCCCTAAGATTGTGCGTTTTAAGGTTGCAGACTTTGCTGCTCTTCTCTAAATGTGGATGGCAGATCCTGTTTCTGCCGTGGCTGACAGCTACCTTGGAATGCTGTAGCCTACTGAGTGTGGTATCTTGTCATAGAACCCCGGGCCTTGGAAGAGCCTCCAAGATGCCACATGATGTAGTACAGTCTGGTTCTGTTCCACACGGCAGCTTCCGCTTGTTTGATGAGGACATTTAGTCACTCTCTAGCCTCACATCTGAATGAGACTCGGGGATCTGTTTGGAAAGAAAACTGCTGATCAATTACAGTTGCCCTGTTGTCATGGAAACACAGTGAAATAGGGCTATAATTATATTTCCTTATTCCTGAAGTGAATCCCAAATCATTACCATAGTAATTACCCAATATCTATGGTCCCAAATTGCATGATGCTTATCTAAGAAAGATAAAGTCTAAGGAGTAGGAAAGCTGGTCTGGAGTCTCATGACATTCACCACACAGCTGCAGGGAACCTTCTCCTCTCTGGTTGGGGAGCACTTCCCGACTCCAAGGTGAGACATGTCAGTGGGTCTTGGAATGTGTTCCCCCCGTTGCAAGCCTCTGGCATCCTCAGCAACAAGGCTCTTTGCTTCAGGCTTGTCTCTTCATAGTGACAGGATGGCTGCCATAGCTCCAGGTGTCACACATAAACAATAAAGATTAAAGACAGAAAGACCAACCCTAGGCAGGCCTGTGGTGCATACCTGTAATCCCAGTGCCGAGGAGGCTGAGGCAAGAGAATTGCCATGAGTTCAAGGCCAGTTTGAACTACAGAGTGAGACAAACAAACAAGAGGACCATCCCTTTAATTTGTGAATGATGAGAACTTGTTCAGAAATGCTTTCCCTGCAAACTGTCCCTTTCACACTGACCCTGCTATGGACATTAGGTCCAGACAATGGACCCTAAAATGGAGCTGTCTCGTGTGACTCCTTGCTGTCTCCTTAACACCAAGAGCTCAGTGGGTGAGAGCCGGACTCAGACTGCAGGGCTGGCTTGGCTGCCTGGCCTTCCTTCCCACCATCTCATCGACCGTGGCCTTCAGCACCCGGAGCTCCAGACCCAGCCCTGCCCTGCGCTCCCAACGCATCTGCTCACCTCCGGAGCAGCATGGTCATAGTGGGCGCCCCTGTTGCTTGGGGTGTGGCACCCTTGGCTCTCAGAAGGCAGCACAGACCACCATGAAAAACAGGTGGGAAGTAGAATCAAAGCACCAGATTGCTGCACAGTGAGATGTCCACGCAGCGGGGCTGGCAGAGGAGACCATGGCCAGGTCCAGTGTGGTGGCTGGTTTCGGTCATTTAGCCACGAACGTCTGGGTCCCCTTTCCAGCAGCTCTGGAGTTTCTTTCCATGCACCCGCCTTTGCCTTGCTGTGTGCATCTCTGCTGGGCACAGTGTCTGCAGGTGAGGGTGGAGCCAGGGGGGCAGACCCCACACCTTGCCCCCCCCCTCGGCCTGTGTGGGCATAAGCCCCAGCCCAGCTGGCCTGACGTTCCCTGCTAGGACGCGGCTAACAGGTGAGCCGAGGATGACAGAGACTCGACTCTGAGGGCAGCTTGTAACCGGCCTCCAGCTGTGGCTTCTGATGCCTGGCTGTATGGAGCTCGCCTAATGCTGGGTTTTCTGGAGACGCCACCGTTGCTTTTGGCTGAGACAAAGCCATTTTCTATTGCTTGCAACTAAGATCTGTAACAGGTGCCTCTAGATAGCAGAAAAATGAGGCAAGAGAGAGGATGTGACGTGGAAGGTGGGGTGCAAAAACCCCGGAGCAGTTTCCTGGCTTGAGTTGAAAAGAAAGCCTAGAAAACTTCAACATGCTGGAGGTCCCTGGAGTTGGCCCCCCACAGGTCACTTGGCTTTCCAGAGTAGCTGCCTACACAGGCCTGCTCTCCCTGAAAGACACTCCCAACCTGGAATCCTGCCTCCTGCACAGTGCGGCTGCATTGTGCTGTGCATTCGCTCAGCGACCTGCCTGCAAAAATCCATCTGAGCAACAAGTCGCCCTCCAGCCCTGATCAGGAATGCATCCTCTGACAGCACCACAGGGTTATCACAGAAAGCTGTGGGCAAAACAGAGATAGTGCTCTGCCGCCATAAGACGGTGTTCTCGTCTGTGTGACAGCACATCTGTGCTGCACTTTAAAGCACTTTCATTTGCCTTCTCAAAGCGCAGCTGTGTTTAACGGTAACATACAGCCCCAGGAGATACGCAGAGGGCTTTTCTCAGGGAGACAAACCTTGGCTTCCAGGGAGGCAGGAAAGGCCTGGTGGAGCTGAGAGAGCAGGGCTGGCTCTGCAGACTGATCACAGGCCAGAGGCCGAGCCTGGGCCTGGAGGGCTGTGGGCGAACAAGTGGGTGGCTTGAAGTAGAGGACAGTGACTCATAAGGCCAGCGGTGATGTAGTGTTTGCAGCATTCTGAGTGCTCGCTGTAGCCCCTAACCCCTTCGACCCTGATGAAAGCCGCATGTGGCCGGCCCTGTTACCATCCGTGATGGCTGACAAAATGGGAGCACCTGGAGGTGTGATGATGACCCGAGGCCCCGAGCAGGGCCTGTGCAGCGCCGCCTCCACTTCGGAGAGCCGGGGTCCGCTGGAGCCTGTCCAGGGAGCCTGAGGCATTGGGGAAGGGCTGCACCTCCATCGGCAGGGTTTGCGGAGCCTGGTGCCATCTGCTCTCGTGGGACCAAGACAGACCCTTCGGTCTGCACCACCGGCAGGGGATGGGACGCCCTGCCAGCTGTGTCCTCTCAAAAGATACAAGGAAGCAAAGTGTGGAACGGCCTCAACATAAACAATAAAACTGAAAATAAAACCTCCCCTGAGCAAAGGGTAAAAAGCATGAGCTTTATAGTACTACCCGAGTAGTTATTAGCCCGGTAATCTGAGCACATGTGACCTGGAGCGGGATAGCTCAGGCCTCAGCCGAGAGTGTCTGAGGTTGCTCAGCACAGCAACAGCCCTGCAGTGTGGCCAGGTTTGTCTGCACTGCCAGCGGGAGGACGGCTGGAGACCAGCATAGCCAGTGCTACAGCAGCACGAGGAGAGGGAGGGAGCAACAGCAGCCTCTTTCCTCCTATCTTTCCAAGCCAGTGACTTTGGTCAGAGGGCTTCAGTGTAGGGAGGATTGTGGAGCCCAAGACGCACGTGGCATGGACCCTGCCAGTCACTCTGAGATGATCTTAGTGCGAGAACAACATGCTTTCCTCAAAATTGACGTGGCCTGTTTGAAGCCTCTGGTTTCCAACAACAGATCCCAGCAGGCACCCAGGGTGCCGGACCCCCTCCCGGGTCTGGGGGCGCCGCGCAGAGGGCGGTGGTGCATGCCTTCCCTCGAGGCCTCCTTCCTCCCTTTCACCTAGTTTTCCTCCTCCTCTGCCCACTTCTTCCTCCCCCTGCTTTTACTTCTTCTGTCCCGTGAAGTCTCTGCCAATCTTCACAGATCACAACTGCTTCGTAGGGGTGATGGCAGCATTGCAGTGGGAAATGACTTCTGGGCACCTATTTATTCTTCTGGCCATGTCTGCAATCAGTTACGAGTCACAATGCCACATCCATTTAAAAATCCTTGATCAGTACACTCATGTTCCTTGCAGCCCTGTCCACAGCAGCTAAAAGGATAGACCCAGGTGTCCATTGCTGGATGCGTGTCTAAGCAGCGCACACGCACACGCGCACACGCTCACACAACATGCAGTGCAATATTACTCAGTCTTTAAAAGGAATAAAATTCTAACATATACTACAGCATGGATGAACCTTCAGGACATCATGCTAAGTGAAATAAACCAGATACCAGAAGCCAAATATCACACAGTCCCACTTACAGGAAGTACCTAGAATAGCCCAGTGTATAGAAAAAGTAGAATAGTGGTGACTAGGGGCTGTGGGGAATCAGGAGGTGGGGACTTATTGTTAAATGGACTGGAATTGCAGTTTGGGATGATGAAAAAGTTCTTGAGGCAGCTGGGCGTGGTGGTACATGCCTGTAATCTCAGCACTCTGGAGGCTGAGGCAGGAGGATCACAATGAGTTCAAGGCCAGCCTGGGCAACGTAAGTGAGCTCAAGGCCAGCCTGAACTACATAGTGAGACTCTGTCTCAAAAAGACAAAACAAAATGTTCTTGAGGCCAAGAGTGGTGATAGTTGTATAATGAAATGAATGTACTTAATGCTACTAAAAGTGGCTAAAATGGGGGGGGGGTGCAGCTCTGTGGCAGAGCACTTGGCTACCTTGTATGAGGCCTGGCTTCAGGGCTACCAAGAAAAGGTTATAATGGTAAATTGTATGTTACTTATATTTTATCACAACAGAAATCCTCTCAATTAATAAATATAGAGAAGTGCATGGATACTAGGTATCCATTTGGAGCTGAGAGAAGTGAACTTGCCAGGTGTGGTGGTGCATGCCAGTGATCACAGTACTCCAGAAAGCTGAGGCAGGAGGATCACTACAAGTTCAAGGCCAGCCTGAAATACTCAGTGAATTCAAAGCAAGCTTGAACTACATAGCAAGACTCTGTCTCCATAAAAAGGGGGGAAAAATGACCTTGATCTACCCTCTTTTTCTACAGTACTGGGGTTTGAACCCAGGGCCTCACATACATTAGGCAAGCTCTCTACTGCTGAGCCACATCCCCAGCCCTTTAGAAAATACTTACTTCGAGATGAGGTCTAAGTTGCTCGAGCTAGCTTCACCCTTGGGATCCTCCTACCTCAGCCTTCCCAATAACTGGGACAACAGGCGTGCTGGTTCATCCCCTGTGAGGTAAGATTTGTACCTGTGGCGTCCAGGGTACCCTCTTCATGAACACTGCCCGTCTCTGTGATCCAGCAGCCACTATTCTTGTAGCGTCATTGTTCCCAAAGAATCCGCGCATCAGGTTAGAGTGGGAAGCGTGTGAGCAGGGGTCAGAAGCCCGGGTTCTGGTTCCGGGTCTGTGTGGCTGAATCTCTGTCCTCCCCTCGCTGGGCCTCCCCCTCTTCACTCCTGGGAATGTTGAGACTGGGTCTCCATGGCGCTCGGACCCATGCTGCGGTGACTGTTGGCAGCGAGCCGGTCATCTGCCCTAGCTGACCAGGTGCCTGGGATTTGCTTCTGCTAGTTACCCCAGAGGCATCCTCCGGAGAGGTGCTGAGCACCCATCCACCCCGTGGGCAGTGTGGCTGCACAGCAGCGTGCAGGGTGGGATGGGCTTGGGTGCCTGGGGTTTCCAGTCCCCTCTCTGCTTCCCGCTGCCGTTGACGGGCTCCTTGGTGCGTAAGGATGGTGACATCATCTTGCGGTCTGTTGCACCATATCTTCCTCCTAACCTGGATCTGACCTCACTTAGCGAAAAATACAGCACAGAACTGGGGAATGGCAGTCACAGTGAAATAGGAGTGATGGGAAGTTTGAGGGAGACACTGGTGAATTTGGTTTTATTCACACTGAGTTTGCCAGGTGGTGGAGTGGCCAAGTGGCAGGGTTAGTTTGAGTTGGAAACAAGAAATAGTGATAAAGGTGATTGCTCTCAAAACAGGAATGTTGTGTGGCTGCCAGTTAAAAACTAACGGAGAGCCAGGGTGGTGGTGCACACCTATAATCCCAGCACTCGGGGCTGAGGCAGGAGGGTCAAACAGCCTGCACTACAAAGTGAGCTCAAAGCCAGCCTGAACTGCATAGCAAGACCCTGTTTCAAAAAGACCAAAAAAAAAAAAAAAACTGATGGAGAAAAGTGGTCATAAAGCCAGAAGAGTAGGCTTCCCATCACTAGTGTTGGAGAGACAGTGGGGAGCTGAGGGGGGTAGAGGGTGAGACTAGAAGCAGTGCAGGGCTCACTGGAAGCCTCTGCTTAGAGGTTTGGAAGCCGAACCCCTCTGCTGACAGTGATGTCAGTGATGACGTCCACATGGCCAGGAGAGAACTAGGGGAACATTCTGACACCGAGCGTGCACCCGCCTGTCCGCAGCAGAGCCGCTGCCTCCCAGGTCCCCAGGAAGCTCCTGGACCGTAGAGCTTGTTTTTCTGGTCACCCTCAGTCACGGCTGGGAGTCCTCTCTGGGCTTGTGGTGGAAGCTACTCCAAGACCAGTGCTGCTTCTTCCCTCTGCCTTTGACTGCAGATGAAACCCATAGGAATGAGTGCATGAGAGTCCTGTGGCGGAGACGCAGCACCTGGGGTATCAGAGGGCTTCATCGTCTCTCCCCCAGGGGGACAGGTGCTCTGGCCTCCACCACTGGCAGGGGGTGGCACACTGTGTCTGTGTCCTCATAGGAGCAGGAGAGTCCAAGGGAAGCTTGCAGCAGCCAGGAGGCTTGGAGGCCTCTAGCTTCTGTTCCTGTCCGCACTTAGGAGGTGGGAGAAGAGGGTGTAGCCTGCTCCACCATCAGCCTTGGGATGCCATAAATGTCAGGTATAAAAGGTCCAGATGAACCCTGTTGCAGTACAGTTGTGGCACTTGTCCTGTCTCCCAGTCCTGGAATCATAGTTCCCAGCTGGTGAAGGACAGTGATTCCACCTCAATCTTGGTCTCTTGGAGCACAATTTAAGCTGAGGTCGCCACAGTGGGTCATTTCCTTTAATAGCAACCCGACCTCAAAGTCTGGAACTTTGGACAACGTTTGCGTGCTGTCTCAGCTTCCCCTCTGGAGAACAGGAAATGATCTATGCCACTGAGTTGTTTGGGTCCGGAACCCGTAGCTGTGATCATTAAAGATGTAGTATTGCGCAGATGGCCCAAGATTCCAAGCTAGTTTGTATTATGCAAACGGAATCACCTTCGGTCTGTGTTCGCTCATAAAACTACTAAACCAGCTGCCGCTCTCCACCACCATTTCTTCTCAGTGCCTTCAAATGAAGCAGAAACTAGGTACAAATGTTTCTGGTCACCTTGAAAAGCAAACCCCCTTAGAGAGATGGTTGTATCAACAAGTAGATTTGGATGTAAATATCGTGTGGTAGAAATTAATAAATATCAAAAAGTGATTTAATTACTTACACTTCTGGCCAGATCAGTATTGCCACCAAGAAGTAGAAATACAGATGAAGATTAAAACAAAGGCTGCACGTTGCTGCTGAGGCCCAGGCTGCAGAGAGGGGAACGTCCTGATGGGAGCGGAACCTTCACAGTGTTTCTCTCCTGCATCGAAAAGCCCCAGGGTAGTGACAGCCGAGAGAGGAGGTGGCAGAGTTGTCGGCAGTCTCGGGGAGCTAGGGTACAGCAGTGGGGGGCTGAGGCTGCCAGGGTAGCCAGAACTTGAGGGATTAAGATCCCCAAGAGATGAGAAGGCCAGAAGCATGAAGCCAATCTAGGCAACAGTTTTCCATTTGAGGTATTTGGTGCACAGGGAAGAGGCTAAAAACGGCAGTTTTGGCAGGACTCAGGGCCTGCTGAGAACAGGGACCCTAAGAAGTAATCCAGGTGCTCCCTATACCTTAGAAGTAGGGATAAGCAGCAGTGGTCTGAGCCTTACAAAGATTGCTAGCCAGACAGATATGGTGGTATTTACCGTAGGAGGCTGAGACAGGAGGATTGCAGCTTCAAGCTGAGCCTGGAAAATTTAGTTAGTGTCTTAGCAGAACTCTCTCAAGAAACAAAAAGGATGCCTGTAATCCTAGCACTCGAGAGGGTGAGGCAGGAGGATTGCAGTGAATTTGAAGCCAGCCTGAGCCAGAATGGTGAATTCTCAAGGCCAGCCTGAACTACATAGAGCTTGTCTCAAAACAACAACCCCCCCAAAAAAAAAACAAAAAAAGAAAGAAACAAACAAAAAGGGCCTAATACAAAGCCCCTGGATTAAATTCCCAATACCTTCATAAACAAACAAGATAGCTGATCAGGCATGAATCAGCTCGGTTTGTTTTGAGGTGATCTGATCTCTTGCTGTTTGCTTCCCGGAAGCAGAGAACCCATCCTCTCAAATTTTCCATTCACTATATGTGAAATTCAATAAAACACCACCATGCACCTAAAAAAAACTGACTATGAGGAAAATACAGTAATAGAAATAGACCCAAAGGTGACTGAGATACTAGAGTTTCAGAAACTTTTAAATAACTGTGATTATATGTTTCCAGAAATTAGTTGATAAAATGGAAATTTTCATTGGAAAATTGGAATCCATTAAAAACAAATAAGCAGAAATTAGAGACACCGAAACCTGGAGTTAAGAGCCCCACAGACAGTTTTAATATAAAACTGGACAAAGTGAGGAGGGAATTTGCTGGAGGTATGTCCTCACAAAACTCTATCCTGAGGCTGGGTGTGGTGGTGCATGCCTTAACCCCAGCATTCAAGGTCCTAACATTGGAAATTCAGGAAAGGGATAGAGAAAAAATAGCTAGAAACAGTAATTCAGAAATACTGAGAATTTTCCAAATCCGATGAAAGATACCTAGCTGCAGATTTAAGGAGTGCTATCTATCACAAACTGTATAAATTTAAAGAAGTCCCCAGCCTTGTCAGAGTAAAATTACTGCACACCAAATATAATGAGATAAATTTTTAATATACTATAAATAAAAGGCAGATCATATGTCTTTTCAAAGAAGCAGTGATTCTAGCAGACCTATAAAATTCTGTAGCTAATATACTTGGTGAAATAATGAATGTTTTCTCTTGAGTTAGGGTACATGACAAAGTTCACCATCACTTCTATTGAATTTTGAATGAAGATTCTAGCTAATGCCATATAAAAAAAGGAAAAAAAGATGCAGTAATGAAATGGAATAAAATGATCTTTTGTTGCAGACAACTTGATTATACACATAAAAAATGCAAAAGAATTAGCAGTCATATGATTATAGCTAGTGAATGAACCTAGCAATATTTCAGTTTATAAGACCAGCATATAGAAACAGTTGTATTTTTTTGCCAGGGATATAACTCAGTGGCTTAAGTGCCTGCCTGGCAAGCACAAGGTCCTGAGTTCGATTCCGGGTACTCCCCGCCTCAAAAAAAAGAAACAGTTGTAGTTTATATTCCACCAATAAAAACCAGAAAATAAAAATTTTAATCTGTACTATTTACAAAAATTCAAAACTGCCAAATATCTGTGAGTAAATCTACTAAAATATGTACAAGACCACTATACAGAAAGCTGCTAAAAAATTGAGAGAAATTAAATGTGCTCTCAGTACACAGAGATAGCTCATGTTCATGGATTAAAATACTCAATATTGTATAGAGATTAGTTAGTATGATCCAGTATGATCCTATTAATGTGATCCTATTATATTGATCTAATAGGATCACAAAAGTAATCTCCAGAATATGGAAGTATGTGGAGTGTGTGTGTGTGTGTGTGTGTGTGTGTGTGTGTATGTGTGTGTGTGTGTAAGAGAGACGGGGAGAGAGAGAGAGAGAGGGAGGGAGAATTTATGTAGAAATGCAAAGAGACAGGATAGCCATCTTAGGGGGGAAGTGCTGAAAAACTTAAACTGTAGACAGACTATAGGAATTAAAATAATATGGGGTTATTGCTGTGAAAACAATTAGAGCAAATGACAGCGGCCTGCGTCAGATTCACATATAGACAGTCCCTTGACAAATTATTGTCATTAGGCCTTAGTTTCTCCTCTTAAGTAGATTAAATAGATTTCTTAACAGTGCCGACCACGTGAGCTTGGAGTATTATGTATCTCAAGTACCGTATTTAGCTGAAGCCTCCACCATTCGTCTGTTTAGTCTCTCCAGCCCTCCCATACACCAGTCCACACGGCATAGCACCCTGCTTCCTCTCCCACGTGCCACCCTGGGGACAGTGCTCTTAAGGTTGCCATGCTTGGAGACGTGACACCTGGCTGGCACAAGGCTGTACTCAAGAGGTCCTCGTTCTGCCTCTTTGACTTGAATGGCCTTAGGTAAGGTTTTTATCCCAACTCCATCTCTAACAAGACGGTGGTGATGAGGACTAAGTCAGATAATGGAAGTAAAATTCGAACACAGTTTTCATCAAACTAAGGGTTGGATGTTACCTCTGCCCGCAGTCACACACCCAGGAAGCGCCCCTCCCTGGCCGTTCCTTTCTAACCCTCAGGTGCTCCGTTTACCATTCTTCCTGCCTTCAGTAAATCAAGCGACATAGTTTGGGACTCAGTCTTCCCAAGTGGGTCTGGCCTTGGGCACATAACAGCACAGTCACCCAGGACCCTGCACACCATGTCCTGTAGTTCTGTGCAGAGGCCCTTGACAGACCAGCTTCCTCCAGGGCTGGCTGTTCTCTCGTCTGAGAAAATCTCCTGTTGGAGCCTCTTTCTGGGGATGAAGAGGAGGAAGTGGTACCCCCTCACCCCTCTGAGTCTGCCTGTCCTGCCTGATCTCATAGAAATGTGCTCCATACCATTGGGATGGTGAGCTGCGCTCCTGCCCTGTGAGGGGCCAGCCGTCTCCCGGGGTGTTCTTCCCCAAGGATAACTTAGTTCTGAGTGCCAGGTAAGGAAGAGTTTGCCTCTGCCTAACCTTTAACTAAAAAGTGTCCATTGATAGTAACCGTTTCCAGTTACTGTCACAAAGTACCCGAGGCTGGAAACATAAAGAACAATGCTTACTTAGCTCACAGTTTTGGAGGCTGCAAGTCCAAACTGCATGGTGCCAGCTCTTGCCAGTGCTCCCTGGCTACATCCCACAATGGCACATGACATTATGGCAGGGCATGTGCAAGAGGGTCAGCTCACCTGGCAAGAAGAAGTCAGAGGGTGGCAGGGGGACAAGGCTTGCTCTTCTGTAACAACGCTTGGGAACCAGCCAGGGCCCCCTGAGAACTTCATCAGTTTCTTCAGGGAGCAGCGCCTGCAGGCTGAGGTCCCACCTCTTAAAGGTTTTATCAGCTCTTAGCGTCACCACGTCGAGGACCACGCTTCCAACCCAGGAGCCCTTAGGGGACCCTCTCAAACTATATCAAACTGTGGCAGTTGTCACCAGCACTCGTAAGGTGTCCGGCATGTATAAAGCCTGTCAGAGTGGCCCAACACACATTTCTCCCCTTGCTCTGCACCCTTGAGCACTGGCCCTTCCCTCTCTACACCTCTAGTCCTCCTCCCGTGTCTGGTGTGGAGCACCCTCCCTTCTTTGTCATTGTGGTGCGGAGGAAGTTCTTGCTCCTTCCTTCAGACCTGCTTGTTCCGCGGTAAATGCGGGCGGGAGACTTCCCAGGCAAACCTGACAGTGCTCAGCTGGGAAAGGCTCCTCGCCATAAGTCCTGCAGCGGCTCTGAACCCAGGCTGTGTAGGATCCCTGCTCCCCGCTCCTGAGCCCACTGGATTGCGCCAGCTCCTTGGCCAACCCTCAGCAGCAAGGGCCAGAGCGCTGGCGTGCTTTCTGAGCAGCACGGGTAATGTGGGTGGGGTCCCTCCAATCAGGACCAGCAAGCTGAATTGCCAAAAGAAACTTGATCATCCTAATAAAATGAAGCACATGATTTGCATTCCAGGTCCTTCAACTATTCTATGGGAACTCGGGCGCTTTCCCATGACAGTATTTTTATCCCTGATGGGGGAGCAGAAAGTGAGCAGACAGTTCAAGCAATGTCACAGGACAACATCCTGGGCAAAGTCAAAACTCTTCAGGTAAGACAGCCTGAGACTGCAGAGTCAGAGCCAGAGCATGGGCCCTGCTGTGGATGGAAGTGGAGAAGTCCTCGGTTGATGCAGGGGGAGGTCAGGGGTTGCTCCTGATGTGAAGCTCTGGAAGCCCCTGTGCGAGTGCATTCGCACGCACACATACCACCTGCACGGCTGTCCCCACCCCTGGTCCTTCCCTCCAGCGGCTCCCTCCTCTGGGGCCGGATGTGAGGACAGTATGCAAGGGAAGCTGAGGGTTGGAGGGGAGAAAGAATCCAGCCCATACCCCAGAGCCAAAGGCTGCTGCCATCGAGTCTGCCTTGCACACATCCACTGCCAAGTCCCCGTCACTGTACGGGGACATGTGACACTGTTTTCTGCTGTGTTTGTAGATCAGGTTCCCCAGCCACTGTGTCTCAGGAGTCACCGCAGACTCCCTCGTGCACGCTGCAGAAGGGCCAGTCTCCCTCATGCGTGGTGACTGGGGTGA
Organism: Dinomys branickii; assembly: GCA_004027595.1. NCBI lineage: Eukaryota > Metazoa > Chordata > Mammalia > Rodentia > Dinomyidae > Dinomys > Dinomys branickii. Next base: position 27,997 of record PVLD010009820.1, on the reverse strand, counting down.
CTCCCTAGCAATGCAAACACAATAAAATAATTCTTAACCAAATGGGACTGAAATGCCAGGGACTCCGGGAAAAGCGAGGAAAGCAGAGAGACTGTCCCTGCAACCTGCCTCTGTGCTTGGGAGAATTCCTTCAGCCGGGAGCAGGGCTAAGCAGGCACTGCGCTGAGGTGGGGTGCGTAGGGCTGCTGGATTGTGAAGAGAGAGCCCGGGGATGCTGACTCCTACTGCCTGTCAGTCAGCGGCAGTGAGTGAACAGATGAGAGTACAGGCCCAGCTGGCCCGAGCAGTGTGAGACAGGGAAACTTTACTCAGGACGGCTGGTTTTCCTGAAATGTTCTTATTTCTCCTGAGCAGGAGCTGTGTGCCCTGAGCAGTGTGCGTGGCCACACTGCCACACATGCTGAGCTGAAGGTAGCAGATGGGGAAGTAGCCGGCACCCTGAAACCAAGCTCAGACGTGCCCACACCTTTATGGCCGTGCCAAGGGCGGAGCCCCTCAGAGGCAGCCACGCTGTGCTTTGGATCCCAGCACTCGCTAACCGGGTGGCACCCTCGACAGTAGCTGACCGAGCTCTCGCACGGTTTCTAGACTTGGAAGGAAAAGAAGCTGGGCCTCTCAGAGTTTGGAGGGGGAGGGTACAGATAGGCAGGGAAACTTCACCCACCTCTTCCTTCCAGTCTGCTGATTCCTTGAGCTTACTCTTAGTAAATCCCAGACCCCAGCGCATCACAGCCCTTTGTAAGAGGAAAGACATGCAGAACCCCACCCATGAGAGCTGTATGTACAATCTAGAACATCTTTAGAAAGTGGATAAGTGCGTATTGTCTTAAATGATATCTTTTTTTTTTGGTGTCAGGAATTGAACTCAGGACCTTGTGCTTGCCAGGCAGGTGCTTGTGCCACTGAGCTACCTCCCCAGCCCCTTAAATGATACCTTTTGTGTAACATCACAACACATGCCACTGTCACCCCAAGAAGTGGACTTAGCGTTGTAAAAAATACATATAATTGTGCATGAAGTATCAAAAAGATAGAAATTTGCTAAAGAAGTGTTTATGATTTCTGCTAACAGTGAGATATTATTTTACATAATCTGATCTCATTAATAAAATGTAAAATGACCAACTTCCCTGAAGCGACAGTTCTATTAACCCAAGAAGAAAAATGTGAGTAAAGCAGAATAATTATTTAATCTAAGTACTTGAATATTTGATTCAATAGCACCTACTACAAGTCTGCCTAATTTACCTTCACTGCATGAATTCCCAAGCTTCCTTTCAGCTCTGTAATGGTATTTTTAAAAACGTAAAAAAAGGCTTTGTTCTTCAAGGAGGGAAATGGGGACTATGATCTTAGCGAATGTAGTTTTGGAGTGACCTAAGATATAACTGTATCACCCCCAAAAGACTGTGCTTTGTTTTTCAGTCGACTAAGCAGTATGTTCCTGGTAAGTCGGAGAACTGGTAGTAACCTTATTGCATGAGTGCTTTGCATTTTTTCATGACAACGTTATGCTGGTGTTGATGCTTAGTAAACAGCACAAGAAACCGCCCTCTCGTAGACTCCAGCATGGAATGATAGAGTTCAGCTGTGCCAGAGGCATGTATGTATTTATGTCTGGAATTGTCTTTGTGTATTTTGTATGTGTTCATTTTTCAAGAAAAGAATTAGGTAACACCTATTGGACAGTAAATGTCCTAGAATCTGATTAGTCACCATTGTTAAGACATTCTTTGGAAATGAGATTTCTACTGGAATGCCACTAAGAAGAAAAATGACATTTTTCTGTGGCTTAGGAAACTGCCCAGCCCTTGGAGCTGTCAGAAATCAAGGGAAGGGCGTCTGTATTACTAATGCATTTGAAAAGGTTGCCCTCTGGTGTCCACACATTGTCATTGCTCCTAGAACCGTCAGAACAGCGCACCTGCAGCTGTTAGCGTCTCTCGAGTACAGACGAAGCGCAGAGCACCTCGGCCTGCCCTTTCCTGGATAATGGGACTCTGCCACCTACCGAAATATCTGTAGCAACTGATTAAACGTTTCAGAAGAAAAAGTGCATATTTTCCTGAGTATAAAAATAATGTGCACGTTGAGAATATTTTAATGAGCCGCACAGGTACTGCAAAGAGCACAGCGGTGTACTTTTGGGGAATTCTGTGCATAAGGACTCATTTGCTTTGTGGCCAGTGGAATGAACAGCATTTGAATGAATGAGAGAATGCAGTGAAATAAAAGCGGCGTTGTGGCCTCTGGTGAAGCCTCTTAACCTCTCCGGCACTCAGTTTCCCCGCCTGAGCCGTGAGGAGAGGCGTGCGATGAGTGGCTGTAAAGCCCCCTCCAGTTCCTGCAGCCCGGTGGATCCAGGGCAGCTGTAACACTGCGCGTGTCGCTGCATCTGGGCAGCCATGACCTTGCCCTTCCCTGCAGCCTCCCACACACACGGCCCAGGGAGGGAGCCTGTTCACTGGAGATGAGCCCCGGCTGGGAGGTGTATAGCACAGTGACCACACTTGGGGGTACCACAGCCTGCGCCCCGGGTAATGTTGTTGGGGGACGTTTAGTTTATTTGCACCGCAGATACTGAGAAGTAGAGGGGAATCTCCATTCCCAGTAGCCGGTGTCTGCCCTGACCTGAACTGCACCTAACAGTACTGAAGTCATACAGAGGAGGGTTTTGACAGCTGATACAGCTGCCAAGGACACAAAGAGTAAACGCCTGCTCCCAGTTGCTGCTTAGAGCAGGTGCCTTTAAATCAGTATGATTTTTCTTCTTTAGATTTCACTTTACTGAGGTATCTAGTTTGCTCAGAAGACAGCAGCTTTATTTTTCCTCTGCTTTGCTCTTACAGACATGGTTTGAAGAATGTCTGTGGAAAAATCTGGGAAATTCTAGATGCTGGCAAGGAGGGAGCTGCAGAATGCGATGTGCTTGGCATTCCCACACCATAGGCACAAGCCTCATAAATATGCATGCGCATTCCTGTAACATCGTTCTCCAGCATTCCATATCGCAACAAAATGGCCCAATGTGAATGAATAAAATACAGCTCCTTCGAGTTCACATTCCAGTTCCGACAGTAACCCCATTCACAGCCACCAGCCAAGTAGACCGGCAGCACAGGCACAAGGCGGCTCTCTCGCCTCTGGTTATAATCGCAGCGTACAAAGACAGAGCTCATAGTTTTGTTTTGTTTTTTTTAAGTGGGCAAGAGTGGTATTTTACCTCTTCGGACTTCAGGGACACCTCCTCCTCTTGGTCTGGTCTTCAGTGACCACTCACTCAGATCATAGCTCCTGTCGTGACAACGCCCGGTTAGTGGGCGAAGCGAAGTAACAAAAAGCCACACGTACCACAGAGTCGGTTCATGTGACACTCAAGAGCATCGAGCAGGTTTGAGCAGTAACCTTTCAGTTGTCATTGCACTGCACACAATGTCCTAACAGCCCAGCCTGACTGAGGTGGCCGCAGGGAGGTGTCTGCAGGCGCAGTGCAGGAAGAGTGTGCAGGCGTGAGGCCTTGTCCCTTGGGCACTCAGGACCTCTGGGCCTTGGCCCACACCCTGCACCTGACAGCTGCAGGCGTGAGTCCCAGCACGGCTTGTCTGGACACAGCCTTGCAGGCTCCGGGTCTCAGCCCCAAGCCTAAGCTCTCTGCAGACAGCCACACCCGTTCCCTGGGGAGATCTCACATCAGCTTCTGTACCAAGACCATGTTTCATTGTGGAAGCAGCAGCAGTGCTGTTCTTTCGCCAGGATGAACATACGTGTGAGATAAATTAACTCTTCCACACACACATTCTCTCATTCCCCCCTCCAACCCAGGGTCCCCAGGGTCCCAAGGGCACGTGGAGCCTTGAACTCCTCCCGGCCCTTTGTGCTCCTCCGCCCTCCGGCCTCTGTCCTTGGAGACCTCCTCTCACTCTGCCTCACTGTCCCGTGTCCGATCATTCCTATTCTTATTCTGTTTATTTCCATCTGAGGCCACAGCGTCGCTCTGTCTGGACTTTACTGCAGTCTAGACTGTGATTGCATTTTACTATGTTCTTTGTCTCTTAAGAATTAGAATGGACCAACGTCAGTATTCCAGAAAGGGCCCAGATGAAGCAGAGTATTCGCATGTTCATTCTTTTTTTTCTTTTCTCAGTGGTGGCAAAAGTCCTCTTTTAATGGCCTTAGAAGTTAAGCCAGGAAATGCATTACAGAATTGCCCTCTCCATTGTGGGCACAGGAAATACCTTCATCTCAGTTGGTCAGCAGCACATCGCAGCAAGGAGGAGGAATGGGCTCCAGCATTCCACAGCACAGTGGGGTTACTATGCTTAACAATAACCTATTGTTAGAACACAGAATTGTGAGTGTTCCCAGCACAACGAAGTGATGAGCGGTTGGGGCAACGGAGACCCTGACCATCCTGATTTGCTCATCGCACATTGTATACATGTACTATGGACAGTTATTTTTTATTAATTTAAAAAGCACCCTGATCTTGGGCACTAGGATCACTGGCAAGCAGCAAACCCTGCCAACACAAAGTGTCCCTGGCGGATGGGGACAGGTGCAGTCCCCGCTGTCCACCAGCCCCCGGGAAAGGGCGGCCTGGGGACACAGGATCTTCCCCACACCTTTGGCCCAGGTTCCCACCCATCTCCCAGGACAGCAAAGCAAGGCGGGCCTGCGGCTTTGTAACTCGTGTCCTCTCGTCTAACTCCTTGGCTGTCCTACCTGTGCCTGCCTATTGACCTGTGTAGACTAGATACTAACTGCTGCTTCCTGCTGGATTTGTTCTGGGAGACACCCGCTCTTGGCCTCTGCTCCCTGCAACCCCCTCAGGCTGCTGAAGCTGCCCTCCCCTCCCTGGCTGAATTTCTCCCAGGCTTTGGATGTGCAGCTTTCCCAGGGCCCAGGAGCCCTGCTGAGGCTGACCCAACAGGAGGGTTCAAAGCCTGGCCTCGCACTCCTGACGTGGCATGCGGGCTCTGGGAGGGCGCGGGGAGGGCAGGCTTGCACCCTGCTGTCATGTGTCTGCAGTTCACTGTTCTTGAGGCCGGGCTGGGGGGAAGCTGGGCATGAGCGGGTGGGAGATGGGGCATTCGGCCCAAGGGTTTCTTCTGCCAGGGACTTTGGACAGGTATTAAAAATGCCTTGCATAACCGCCAAGCAGGAAGGAAGTACAATGTCAGAGCCGTGGGAGCTGCCGAAGCGCAGTGTGAACGACCTGGAGCGCGATGCTAGCGGGCCAGGCCCACATTCCTTTGCGCTCCCTCATTCCCGCACCTCCGCTGCACTGCGGAGCGTTTTTGCAAAGTGAGAGGTTGGACTAAGCGAGTGCTGAGTCTTGGGCAGCCCTGCGGGGGTTCAGTGTGAGCCGGGTTGGAGAAATGTCAGAGACATCTTTGAGGGGCACACGAGGACAATGAAACCCAATCAAAGTGCCCATCTAGGGCAGCGGTTCTGGGATGGGACAGCCCCTGCCAGGGCACACGGGGCCGTATCTGGAGACACTGGCCCTTTTCCAGTCTGCCCCTTGTCTGCTTCCAAATACTGTTCACCTTCCTAGTCCTGCCCCCTTTCTTGGTCCCTTCCCCTTATCCTTCCAGCCGCTGCGGGCCAGCAGTCAGCCTAGCTGCAGCCCTTTTCTCCCCTGGTCCCACCAGGCCCATTTCACAGCGCGTGCTTATGAGACGGATTTGTTCCCATTCTGGTGCGATTTCAGCACTGAGCGGGACTCGCAGGCCCTGTACACCTTGACTATGAGACCAGAGCACAAGGCCTGGACCTGGGGCCTCAACCAGGCTCTGGGGGAGGGCTCACGGGAAGTGTTCCGGAAGGGGCTGCAGGGCTCCCATGTGGCACCTGCCCTGAGAATCTTGATTTCTGTGGTCCCTACATTTCCTACAACTGCAGTACATATAATCTTTGTACTTATAATAGACCTCTTTAGACTTACAGAGTAAAAATCAAATCAAAAACATAGACTCCAATTTTTGCTTCAGAAAGATATCCCTGTATCCACTAGAAAAAGGTGGGCCTTTCCCCAGGAGGCAGCTGGGGGCAAAGCTCCTGGTTTGCAGTGGGGCAGGAAAGAGGTGGAGACGGCGACCTAAGCAGGGAGCGAGTGCCCCACGCCGCGAGGAGGTGCGGCAGGAAGCGGCGAGCTGAGCCCGTGGCTGGGTGCTCCCCAGCTATGCTGGGGCCTCCTGTGGTTTGGGAGATCGCTTCACTGCTTCAGAAATGTCATTCTTTTGTTTCTCTCCAGCGACAGCTGGGCAAGAATATCAAGTTTGGGCAGAGGCCACCCGAAGCCGTTCCCACGAAGAAGGCGGGCAGCGGGGCTGCCGGCTCAGAAGAGGACCTGCTCCCGACCTGTCCCATGGACACGGTGACCCTGCAGGACATCGTCCTCTCAGACACAGAGAACAGAGTAGGCCTCGGGGGCACGGGCTGGCTTGGAGGCAGGGTGGGGCATTGGGTATCGATGGGCCGTCAGTCCGGTGACGCTGGCCTGCGGTGGAGGGAGCTGGTGGGAGCAGCTTTGCTGATGAGAGGCTCAGGGCTGGAGGGCACTTCCTGGGCAGGTGCCACTTCCTGGGGCCTTCGGGAAGGGAGCCTTCCACGCGCCCCTGGCACTTTCCCTGGCCACACCCCGAGCTCGTGTGCTCCGTGCCTCTGCTGTGAGTCTTGCCCACTCATTCCATACCCCCCCCAGTGTCTGCCTCTTTGTCCGTGTGACTGTCCTCCCCTGGGCCCCGCAGGCGCCCGCACCGTCCACGCCTGCGTCTCCAAGGACTCACGCGGGGCCTGCTTAGGCGCACTGAGCGCCTGCCTGTTGCGCTGGATGGATGGAAGGGAAAGGGAGGAAGGCAGCGCAGGGTCAGTGGGAGGAACGCAGCAAGCGGCCGGCGGGAAGCCCTGCGTGTGCCACAAAGTCGTGCTCGCACCGCGCTGTCTGAACTCACCCCTGGCCGTGGGGAGGAGGCCGCACATCCTGAACGGAGAGCTCATCCGCACAGAGGGTCCCTCACACGCCTGCCGGAAAGGCAGCGGAAGTCCTACCATTAGCCAGGCGGGCTTCTCTGTAGGTGAGGGGCAGGTTTTAAAGGTAGTTTTAAAGGTAGATTTTCAGGTAGTTTTCAAGAGGAAAACCACATTTCCTCAGTTCTGCCTGTGGAGGTGCCTGTAAACAGGGTGGTCAGTATCAAAGTGGAGCAAAGCACGCCGTCATCCTGAGAGTACTAAGTGATTTGCAGAGGAAAATGCAGAAGGGAAAAGAACGGGGGTGCTGCACCCTGGTGCCCACCGCTGCCTGGGCCTGGCCTGACACCCCTGCACCCACACGCACTGGCATCCTCCAAGTGGGGGTGTGGCAGGGGTGAGGTGGCTCTAAAATTGCTGTCCCAGCCTCACCACTGATGCCAGACAGAGCACAGGGACAGAAGCAGCAGCCTCGTCCCTGTGAGCTCTGCACCGCGGGCCCTGAGGCCTCGCGGGAAGGAGGCTGTCTGTGCAGCAGACCTGGACTCGGATGCGGGACGTGGGCGGTAGGAGCAAGCAGGATGAGCCCAGGGGCCGCCTCCATGCAGTTCGCTTCCTAATGAGTGGCCGGCAAATACATAAATAGAGTCACTTGAGACCCAGAAAAATACCGGCTGCACAGAAAACAAAACCGGATGACTTGAAAGTAAGGAGGTCACATCTTGAGGTGTGTGGCTGAGAGCAGAGCTGACGGCGCAAGGGGAGGGTGGTCTAGGTGGAGAGTGAGCCAGCGTAGAGGACACAGCAGGCCTGAGCTTGTCGGAAGTGGACCAGGAGGCAGGCAGTGTGGCCAGATGGGGAAGCAGGTGCCAATCAGGTGTGCAGACCACAGGAAAGGAGAAATCTGGCGATTCGGTTCTGCAGAGGGGGATGCTGCTGAGGAGCTGTGCAGGGCAGCGTCGCAGTCTGACCCGAGTTTGCTTTCTACGCGTGGTACAGAGAATGGACAGGCAGGGCCAGCGGGCCTGGAAGAGAAGAGGAGATCTTGTGTAGAAATGGTGACATGAGTTGACAGGTAGCACAGTAGCGCGGGCCATCGGGAAAATGGGGTGTCCGGCTGGCGTGTGCCCAGGGCGTGCCTAGCACCCCAGGGTGAGTCTCTAGTCCCCTCCTCCCCTTCCTGCCTTAGTTTCTGCTCCCTCCCACTCCCTTCGCAGCCCAGCTCCCTCTGTGGCAGTGGGAGGCCGCCTTCCACCCTCACCAAGGGGAAGGTTCCGGCAGGTGGAAGATGCCAGCCAGGCCAGAGCCCAAGGTGGAGCCCTGTGCGTGGAGCACAGCCTCACTCCCTGGGCCGGGAGCAAATGAGCAGCTCTTCAGCTTCTCTTAGGCCGTGGGGAGAAGCCCAGGCCTGACATGGGGCCGCCCAGGTGGGAATCGCATTGACTTCAGGAGGAGGACTTCAGCCCCTGTTCCTCAGCCCGTGCTCGTCAGCAGAGGCCCTGCCCCAGCTCTCGGGGGCCAGACTCCCCCCATGGAGGAGGGACAGCCGTGCCCAGGCACAGGTGGTGTCTGGTTATTTGCCCAGAACTTCCTGTTCCAGTGTCTGACTTGAGCACCTCTTCTGTTGTTCCAGCCCAGTGATACGCCAAGTTTTCCAAGTCCTCTGAACCTGCCTGGAGCCGGAAGCGAGATGGAAGAGAAGGTAACAGGACTTGAACTTCGTTTCCTTTCTTTACCTTCCAGGTTTTTTTCTTTTTAAACTGTTGCTTCATTTTCCATTTGTAAATGTTGCCTTCATATATGTTAGTTTAAGTTTCCTCAACATGAAACCATTAGCTGGCATTGGAGCATCTGTTTCCATGGCAACACAACTGTTGGAACTGAACTGTGCTCTGCAAAAATACCCAGCATGCCCTAGAGTCTTGGAAGTTAGTAGCCTTCCTAAATGGATCATGTCCTTCAAGTCAGTGTTGGTCCGTGGAAAAGGTCATCCCAAATATGAGAAGCAGACATGTAATCAGAAAACCCCAGGCTTAACGTGCATCTCCCTCTCTCTCTCTCTCGCCCTCTCTCACTCTCTCTATATGTATGTATAATTACATTTTTAGGTCCCTTTTAAACGTGGGACTTGGCCTGCAGGAATCTAGGGACTCTAGACCTTCATCCCTGAGTACTCTTCCATAGGCGGTGATTTGTTCTAATAAGGACTTTTCACCTGCTCAGAGGACTGGCCGCCTCTGGAGGTCTGGCAGAGGGGACAGTGCACAGGTCTGCTCCCCGCCAGGGGCAGCTCCGACAGTGCCGGTGGGTGGGTAGCTGGGATAGCTAGAACAGTGGCGGGGCACTTCTGGCTCTGCTTACCATGTCTGTCTACAGCATGTCACTGCCCTGACTTCTTTTCCCTGTACATCTCTTAGAGGATAGAAGTAAACGCTGAGTCTGTCTCTTCTCAATCAGAATTTCAGATCTGTTGTAAAGACAACCCTAAATAAATGAAACCTAGAAGGGCAAAGGCTGGAAACACTTTTTCTGAGCATGTCATAAGTTACTATGTACCGACCTTCCATCTCGCTCTTGGGGTCAGTCTGCTTTCGTCTTCTGTGCATCAGCGAGGAAGGCGGGCCTTGCAGAAAGCAAGCCCTTTGGCTAAAACACACAGATTCTACACTTGGTGCACACACAGTCCAGTGTGGGAGCTCCCATCCAGTGCTGACCTCATGTGCAGAGCCTCAGCGGGGGCAGCCAGGAGTCTGGCTCACAGCCTGTCTCAGTTCTCTGCCCTGATAGCTGTGGCTTCCTGCTGTCTGAGCTGCCCACCCTCTGAGGTGGTCTGTGCTGATGTCACTCTGACTCTCCGAAAGTGTCCAGTCAGTCTGACGCCGTGGTTCACTAGTGACTGCACCCGGACCTGGAAGTGCTGGCTGTCCCCCGGTTTACCCTTGGAGGGACTGCACCGAGCTGCTTCACCCTGCTGCCTTCATTGTCCCACCAGAGCCCTTCCCTTTCCATCTTTTGGGTGCACTCAGTACCCTAGGACTTGGGAGTGATTGTGCCAGAACAATCTTGTTGACCATAAGTCTCATCTTCTAGGCTTGGAGGCCTTTGTTCTTTCATCCTTTAATAGATGCGGATGAGCACTTACCAAATGGGATTTTCTGCTTGGGCATGAAAAGGACTGATGGCAAGATGCCAAAGACCCCTTCCCTGCCTTGAAGGCACTAAGGCCCTGTGTAGGAGCCTACTGCAAGCAGTGTCTCAGAGTCGATGTTCCTGACATAGAAATCACCTCGTCTCAGCATCAGCAACTACTTCCTGTTTTAGGCTTTGCAACACTGGGCCTTATTGACTTCAAAACCGGGCCTCGTTTCCTGGTACCCACTAGCCCATCTGTCTGCGGGTGCAGACTCCACTTGAGCAGTACTGTTCTGGGATTCCCTGCAGGTTCTTGGTCCAGACTGACTTTGTATCTTAATCTGCGTTACAGGCTGCTCCAGTTAAACCATCTCGGCCAAAAAGGCACTTGTCTTCTGCTGGCACCATCGAAAGTGTCAACCTCGACGCCATCCCCCTGGCCATCGCTCGCCTGGACAATAGTGCTGCCAAGCACAAACTGTCTGTTAAGCCAAAAAACCAGAGGGTGTCAAAGAAGCACAGGCGACTTGCCTGGGTGAGTAGACCCTGTCTTGGCTGGCCAGGCAGGTACCATTACTTGCCAGGCACTAACCCTGCCCAGTGGGTTGGCAGAGGGTGGAGCTGTAGACAGACTGAGGTCTCTCCCCATTGGGAACTTGAGCGAATCCAGGTCAGCAGGTCTGTTTACCTTCTGCTGCCCTTGCTGGTGGGCTGTGGAGGGCTCCACACACTTTCTGCTTGCTTTGCAGCAGAAAGGCCAGCCAGCACCCTTGCTGTGGCATAGCCGAAATGCCTTCAGTCTGCTGAGGGCAGACCTCGTAGTGACGTGCTGTTCACATTCCTATTGTTCATTCTTATTAAGAAAAAGGAGCTGGCTGTGGTGGTGCACACTTGTAATCCTAGCAATTGAGAGGTGGAGGCAGGAGGATCACTTCGAGTTTGAGGCCAGCCAGCCTGGGGGCTACATAGTGAGTTAAAGACGAGCCTGAACTGCACATTGAGGCCTTGTCTCCAAAAAGAAAGGAAAAAAGAAAAGAGAAAAAAAGCAATTTGGCAGTAACCAAGGGTCTAGAGAGGGTAAACCATAAAGATAACTTTATTTTTTTTTATTTTTTTATTTTAAAAGTATAAAAACAAAAAGATATTAACAAACAGACACAAAGTAGCATAAGAATAGTACAATCGAATCTGAGTTACAGATAAGGTGACAGGGAATCAACAATGGTTGTTGCATTACATATTGATAACTTCTAAGTGTATATTCAGGAAAACAGATAGAGACATGCAAAATTGATCAGACAATTAATCATCAACTATTCCTTACAATAAAGTGACCTAAGTCAGTAGTACAACTTCTTTTTAAAGTGTGAAAGCAAAAAGAACTACATCAACAACAGAAAAAGAAAGAAAAAAAAAAAAAGAAAAGCATTAACAAAGAGACACAAAGTAGCTCAATAACCGTATGATCAGAATTGAATTATAGACAAAGCAACAGAAAACCAACAATAGTTGTTGCATTGCATATTGATATCTTCAAAATGTATGCTTTGGAGAACACATATAGACATACAAGATTGATTAAACAACCAGTCATCAACTATTCCATACCATTAAGTGACATGACAATAAAGATAACTTTAAAGATAAAGCTCTTTCTGCCCACAGCTTACTCTTGCTTGGTATGCCCAGTGCCTCATTTTACCTTTATAACATTCCTTCCTTATCAACAGGGATATTTTCTTATACACACATATCTTTTTCCTATACATACATATTTTAAAAGTTTGATTCATAGATCAGGCACCATAAAACACGAACAGCCACAAATAATCGTATGTAGAAAAAGATTAGCAATATGCTCTACATGTACTAAAAGTTATTTAAATGCATGAATTGCTGGGCGTGGTGGTGCATGCCTATAATCCCAGCACTGGAGAGGCTGAGGCAGGAAGATCACTGGGAGTTTGAGGGCAGCCTGGACTACATAGTCCATTCAAGGCCAACCTAGACTGCATAGCAAAACTCTGTCTCCAAAATAAAGTGCATAAATGATTTCCATAACTTTCCATTTAATGCTTGGTTAACGGCCACTAAGGCAAGAGAACCCAAACTTCAGGTCAGGGGAGGCGGCGGCAGCTGTTCTGGGGAACACCTGGCCCTTCCTTTGCGAGATGCAGCGCCGCCTGTATTGCAAGTGGGAAGCGAGGGCTGCCTGTGGGAAAAGCCTAGGCTCATCCTTTCCTTCTTCTTGTTAGGATCGACCGACCAAGCCGGGGCTAGAGAGTCAGCCCTCCCTCGACCAGAACGGGCAGCCGGCAGAAGACAAGCACGTTTGGCATGAGGAGGAACCAGAGCCGCAGGGTGCCGAGGAAGAGAGAAGACACCAGGAAGACTACTGGCGAGACCTGGAGGCCAAGTGCAAGCGGCAGAAGGCCGAAGCGGCCGAGAAGAGGCGTCTAGCAGAGCAGAGGCTGCAGGCACTGGAGCAGAGGCTGTGGGAGGAAAACAGAAGGCAGGCGCTCTCGGAAGAGGAGGGCGAGGAGCTGCTAGAGGCTGCAAAGGGGTCCCGTGAAGACGGGCAGCGGCCGGCCCTGGAAGGGCAGGGCTGCAGTGAGCAGGGGCCGCAGGAGCAGGGGAGGCGGAGACATCTGCGGGAGGAGGCCAAGTGGGTAGCCGAGCAGCGGCAGCAGGAGGAGAAAAGGGAGTTGGAGGATCGCAGGAGGCTGGAGGCACAGCGGCTGGTGGAGGAGGAGGAGGTCCAGAGGCTGGCAGAGGAGGCCTGGAGGCTGGCAGAGGAGGAGGAGGCCCGGAGGCTGGCGGAGGAGGAGGAGGCCCAGAGGCTGGCAGAGCAGGCCCGGAGGCTGGCGGCGGAGGAGGAGGCCCAGAGGCTGGCAGAGGAGGAGGAGGCCCGGAGGCTGGCAGAGCAGGCCCGGAGGCTGGCGGCGGAGGAGGAGGAGGCTCAGAGGCTGGCAGAGCAGGCCCGGAGGCTGGCAGAGGAGGAGCAGGAGGCTCGGAGGCTGGCAAAGGAGCAGGCCGGGAGGCTGGCGGAGCTGAGGCAGCAGGAGGAGCTGGAGGCACAGAGAAGGTGCCAGCAAGAGGAGGAGGAGTGGCTGGCGGAGCTCAAACAGCAGCGGCAGAAGGAGGCCCAGGGAGGGGCGAAGCTGGAGGAGAGCGAGGCGCAGGGGCTGCCCAGGGCGAAGGGGGAAGGCGCGGGGCCGAGGCCGGAGGAGGACGGCAGGCGCCCGCGGAGCCCCGATGGGGCGGCGAAGCCGGGAGAGCAGGAGTGCCCAGGGGAGCTGCGGGGCCGAGAGGCTGGGCCGGTGGGCGCGTGGGGCGGCTGGAGCGGGGAAGAGCCGCGCGGCCCGGAGGACAGGCGAGAGACAGCCCGCGAGGAGCGGGACCGGCGGCTGGAGGAGCTGCGCTGGCAGGAGGTGGAGACCGTGCCCCGGCCCTACACCTTCCAGGTGTCCTCGGGCGGGCGCCAGATCCTCTTCCCCAAGGTCAACCTGAGCCCGGTCGCGCCCGCCTCGCCCGCCGCGCTCGAGCCCCGGGCGCCCCGAGCGCCGAGCGTGCCGCACACGGCCATCCTGGTCACTGGCGCGCAGCTGTGCGGCCCGGCCGTCAACCTGCACCAGATCCAGGACACGGCGTGTGTGTCGCTGCTGGGGCTGGCGGAGGAGCGCAGGCCGGCGGAGCCCAGCGCGGGCAGTGCCAAGGCCAGGCCCCCACCGGAGCCACCCGGCAGCGCGGCCGCCCTAGCCGAGTGGGCGTCGATCAGGTCCCGGATCCTGAGGAACGCGGAGGGCGAACCTCGCGGCAAGGAGCAGCCGAGGCCCGCGGACGAGCCGGCGCCCAGGGCGCGCAGCAACTCCCGCGGGCAGCTGCGCAGGATGCCGCCCGCCAACGCCAAGTTCTCCATCACGCCGGCCTGGCAGAAGTTCTCTGACGCCGGCCACGAGAGCCCCAGAGCGGGCGCAGAGGCCGATGGCGCCCGCAGGAGACCCTCGCCGGGGCCGGGCGAGGAGACGGCGGCCCGGCCTCCGCCTGCTGCGTCTCGCGAGCCTCTCCGGACCCCGGAGAAGACCGAGGTGCGCCCGGAGCCCGTGGACGCCACGGAGGGCTGCAAATTTGCCAAAGACCTTCCATCCTTCCTCGTCCCGAGCCCTCCTCCTGCTGCACCGAAAGCAGGGGCCCGTGCGGAGCCCACGAGCGTGGCGGACGGTGAGGGCGTGAGCGACATCGCCAAGCCAGACCCAGGGCCGCTGGCTGGGGAGGAAAAATGTTCCCCTTTCGGGATCAAACTGAGAAGGACCAACTACTCCCTGCGTTTCCACTGCGACCAGCAGGCCGAACAGAAGAAGAAGAAGAGGCTCAGCAGCACGGGAGATGGTGCGGACGTGCCCGGCGAGACAGGAGCAGAGGCTGCGGCCCCCAAGCCAGGCCCTGCACCCCCCCAGGACAGGAGGCCGGCCCCAGCCCCCCACGGGGACTCCACTGCGAGCCCCGCGGGTGATCACCCGTCTGGAGCCCAGCCCGGGCCCCCACCAGCCGGCAGCCAGGCCCCAGCCTCAGAGCAGGACAAGGCAGCAAGCAGAACAGCGCCGGTACAGAAGCCGGCCCTGGCGCCCAAGCCCGCTGGCCACACCCCGCCGTCGTCCCCGCTCACCAAGCTCAGCCGGCCCTGCTTGGCAGAGCCACTGGCTCGCAGGGCTGGGAGGCCCGACCCAGAGCCCAGCCAGCCGCCCAAGGAGAGCAGGGATCCCCAGCCACCCTCACCACCAGGCCCAGATGAAAGGGAAGGACAGAAGAGGGAACAGGAGGAAGAGGCATGGGAGAGGAAGCCCTCTTCCCCACCTCTGACCGCGACCCAGCTGGAGAGACTTTCCCAGACTCCAGAGGCCGCCAGAAAAGGTAAGTGCCTGTCCGGATGGGCGCGCCTTCACTGCTGGAGCCAAAAGAGCTCCCCGGGATGCCAAAAACAGCTCTGATAATTAGAAACCAGTGGGTCATTCTCAAAGGACACTCGTGGTCAGAGCGAGGCCTTTTACTTCTTAAGCATCTTTGAATGGAAATACAGTCCTAATTAACCACAATGAGGGGGACATGCACTGATGGTGAACACTGGTGTTTCCTAGACCAAAGCTTGTGTGTGTCTGCTGCACCAAGTTGGGAGGCCAGGGACTTCCGATGTCTCCCAGGGGTCTAGACATCCTCTCGGTGCACAAGCCGCTTTGACCATGTGTTGTGTAAAATGCTCTGCCAATGCTGCCTCAGGCCCTCCCTACACACCACCTGCCAGCCTGGCACTGGAGCACTCGGGGAAAGATGCTTGGGAGCAAACCTATGTGTGGCTGCCTCTGATGTGTCTCGTGCCGAACGTTTGGGGCAGGCAGGTGGTCACTGAACTGGCTTTTGTGCCCACTGAGCACCCTCATCTTATACTTTCTCTCCTTCTGCTCTGCAGAGAGGAGGAAATAAGTAAGGGCTGTGGCTTTACACTTCCCAGAGAAATTCTCTGAGCTTCTTAGGGAGGAAATCTTCCTCTACGTGATCGCCAGGCCCAGTCCTGTCTTTGGCATCTGATACTCTCTCCTCACACTGGCTCACTATGCTCTATGTACTTTCACTGGAATTTTTAATCTCCTGGATATCTGCTTGGATCTGTTTCATGGTTTTCATCATTTTCCTAAGCTTCTCTATTTTTTATCTATATCTGCACTAGAGTCACTAACCAGGTCTTTCATTATGGTCACCATCTCTGTAGTTATCTCAAAAATTATTTGATTTGATTTTTTCTAGAGGCTCATTCATCTGCTTTGTTACTTCCACTGTTACATCAGAGTCCAGGTGGGAGGCTTTTGAATTGTCCCTCCTCATGGCCCCCTGGGTTTGTCTTTGGTGACCTGGAAGTCTGGGGCTGCATCATGCTAAAGTGTCTTCTCATTTTTCTTTCTTTCTTTTTCTTTCTTTCTTTCTTTCTTTCTTTCTTTCTTTCTTTCTTTCTTTCTTTTTCTTTCTTTCTTTCTTTCTCCTTTTAAAGTTTAATTCCTGGGTTAATCCTTATAAATTGCTTATGGGAAGTAGCTTGCTGCTAATTAGGAAATGACTGCTTCTCAGAGATGTCTTCCAGATGTAGGTGGCTTTGAGTTTTGAGTCTGTTGCAAGATCCTACCTCTTCAGTTTATTGGGGGTGAAAAGCTGCTTATTTGGCCCAGCCCCTGGATCTTTGGCACTGGCCTATAAGTACTGTTTATGCCCCTTAAGTAGTCTCAGTCTTGGCATATCAGGAAAAAACCTGATTAGAGTAATTATGTCACTTTGGCTAAAGTAGCACCATCAGCAGTAACAATAGCATCACACACAGCCTAGGAAATGACACACTGTGGTAACTATTGATTTGCTACCTTAACCATGTAAACTATGTTTGTGGTTATATAGCAAAATCTATAACAAACCAGACTATTGTAAATAAACCCTCAATATTGTAAATAAACCCTCAATTTTACCCTCAGGGGAGAAAATTTAAAAGGTGTTAAAGGAGAAAAACAGAGAAACAGAACAAGAGTGAGAGATGAGAAGCAAGGCTGGAGGACAGAGGGAGGTCACGCAAACTTCAGGACAATGGTGAAGAGGACAGGAAGGAAAGAGAAAAGGAAGAAATAAAAACAAGAACAGAACACCAAAAAGCTAGGAACAATGTTCACACTCATATAAAAGCAACAACAAACAATGAAGAGGAAAAACAAAACAAAGCAAAAAAGAAGAAAAGGGAAATTAAAAAAATGTCCACTTCAAGGTGTGTCTGTGCTGTCACTGATAGACAAAGTAGACAGACAAGGCCCAGACCCGTGTTGATTAGTCTCAGCAAGCCAAATGTGGCTTTACAGTGGAGTGCTGGATGACCCCAGCAAGGCTGCACCTAGTTCCACTGAGGTCAGGCTGGTTTCTGGCCATGAGGCTGGAGCCCAGTTTGTTGAGCCTGCAGCCCTCCACGTGCCTCCTGCCAGCCTGAACTCTGCTACCTATGGCTTGAGTTCAGCTCTTTGACCTGCCAATTGAACTCAGCAGCTTCTCCCTGACACTGGGAGCCACTAGATGGAGCCAGCCCACAGCTGTTTTGAGTTCTAGTTGGTACCTCTCCCAAGATGGCTACCAGCCAGTTTCCCTCTTCAGCAGGATGTCTGAACCTGAGTGACTCACTAGCCACTGCGGTCTGTTACATCCACTGCTCCATTCCCTGGTGTTTTTCTGGAACGTGGGCACATGTGCCGGGAATTCTTTTGTTACAGGCCTTCAGGCCACTCCCAGCTCAATCCCATTTTAACCTGTTGACGATCCCGACTGGGAGCCAGACCTCTCGGGCCTTTACACTTACTGTCGTCAGTGCCTCTTGTAACTCCAGACTGCCCTATTCAAACTGCAGTTCTAAGGAAATAAAAAACTGGCCCAAGATTGATTATTTCTTTTTTATAAAAAGCATTTGTCTTTAACTTTTGATGGGTTTTAGGAAGTAAATGGCAAAATAGAAACCTTGCGGTCTGAATTTCCCCATCAACAGAATGAATGCTGGGCTGGGGATATAGCTCAGTGGAATAAGTGCCTGCCTAGCAAGCGCAGGGTCCTGAGCAACAGAATGAATGCTGGTCTAGCCTCGAAGCCCTGACCACATGTCCATACTGACTCTTCGGAGTGTGCAGCCTACCATCTTGGACACCTCCCACAGAGGTGGACAGTGGCCCTACGGCTGGCTTCACAGAACAATGGCAGGAAAACTCTGACAGGGTCCCAGAGTGGCCTCTGCCGTGTAGCAGAGACGTTTCCGCCTTTGGTAGCTTCCTGAGGTGGCCTCAGCTATCTGCAAGCTGGCTGTAATTTCCACACCATGGTCGCCCACCAAGAGAATCTATTTGTTTGGGGCCCTGCCTTGTCCTGGGTCCCAGGGGAGCCAGAGGCCACACAGTGGTGGTGTCCACGCTGGTCCTGCCCAGTGCCACCTCCCATCTCCCCATGTGTTAGTTGGCCCTGATGGCATCGGCCCCTGCTGGTCCCTGCAGTTTACAAGCAGCTGTGGGAAATAAACAATTTTACCCCCTCCCACTTTTGAGAAATGAGAAGCACACGTGCGGTTATGCGGTCAGAAATGCTGTGCGGTAAAGGGAGCCTGCAGCCAGCGTCCCTCCGCCGGCAGCTTCTGGGTCCCTCATGACCCAGCCAGCTGTGCCAGGACTGCAGTGGCCATCTTTCCCTGCTCCCTGCCCAGAAGTGTTTTCAAATTGAGTTAATTAGAAATTTAGTCAATTATGTGTTAAAGGCATTTCAACCCCTGTGATAAATACCGGTCAAGGTGGTTGGCAGAAAACTGGCAGGTTGCTTTTATGATCACCCTCACACCAGTTCAAATGGAATATGTAGCATAGAATTATCTTTTATGTAATAGCTTTACGTGGAAGTCACTTAGATCTCTGCGGTTTGGTTTTTAGAAGTCTTACAAAGTGAACCAGCTTACATATCTGTAATCCCAGCTATTCAGGGGACTGAGGCAGGAGGATCACAAGTTTAGGCCAGTCTCTGCTACATAGTGAGATCCTGTCTCAGAAAGAATTTTTTTTTAAAGTGTCACAGAGCCCTCAGTGGAAAAAACAAGGACTCATTAAGTTAGTTCTGATACGTGTAAAGCTTCTCAGTATAGCACAGGCTTGAGGTGCTAAATACTTTATTTTCTGGTTAGCTGAAGAGAAATAAAAAAATCCCTTTCAATGTCGGTTTTGTTTGGTTTTGAAATCTTTCTGAAACGTGTTGATTCTTTCCTGAGTTAAGTCCTATGGGAATCTGTATTTGATGTTCAGGGATATTACAGTGTCCAGGTCTGGTTATAAATATGTAGTCTTTTCTACAGTATTATAGAACTAAGTGATGCAGAAAGGTAAGCAGTGGCTTGGGCCCAGCTCCTTGGTAGAGTGCTTGCCTGGATGTACAAGGCCCTATGTTTGACCCCTGGCACTGTGAGCGAGTACTTAGCAGAATCTACCTTTACTCCCCGCTTGAATTTCTGATTCAAACTCGTTTTCTTGTTCTGTGGTCTTTCTCTTTGTCCTAAAGTACAGTAACAAGTCCAGAAGACTGAGAGCCTGGGTGTTAAGATTCTGGACTATCAGACTGTAAAACTATTGGATTTCAAAAGAGCAGGACTGCAGGGAACCCTTTCCCTTTGAGATGGTAAAGAATTTAGTACTGGAACGATTATCTCTGAAAGTACGTACATTTTACTTGAAAGAAGAGGGGACTTTTGCCCCATAAACATGAATAGTTACAGCTCACTTCTGTGGAATGATTCGTATAGGCTAAGCGCTAAACATTCTCATAACCAGCATCTCATTTCCAACTTGACAGCGGGCCATTATCCCTGCTGTGTAGATTAGAAAACTAAAGCTTAGGGAGGGTAAGCAGCTTTTCTGAGGTCAGTGAGATCCACGCCAGGCCTGCCATGTCGGAGCCCTGTGCTCTGCAACCCCAGCCGCCGGGGGGGGGGGTGGGGGGGGGTGGGGGTGTCATAGGGGCCGGAGGTCTAAGCCAGAGGGCGCAGCCTCTGCTCGCGCACTAACCGCCGACCGCCTGTGCGCGGCGCTTGTTTGCTTTGGCCCCCAGCGCATGTACCAGGTGTGGGCGCTGAGCCGGAACCCTGTGCTCCTCCGAGCCTTGCTGCCCCCAGCGGCCCCACTGGGCTGCCTCTTTTTTGACTTTAAACACGAGGGTTCCACATACGATGTGGGAGGGAGGCTTCCACTGCTAAAAATAAATCTCATTAAAGCAATGAGTTAAAAAGGGGAACCGTGAACCCTTAACTGTATGGATCTCTTGTAAGCATGAGGTTTTTTTTTTCCCAGACAGGGTCTCACTGTGTAATTCAGACTCACCTAAAACTCAGAGCAATCATCCTGCCTCTGCCAGCAGAGTGGTGTAGTGGAAGTATGCTGGGCCCATAATCTTCCTGCCTCTGCCTCCCAAGTGTGTGCACCACTACACCCAGCCAGCATGAGACTGTGACGTTGGAGATTTTATTTTCGTACAAAGTAACTTCTTCCATTTCTAGGGAAGAGAAATGCCCCTGGTTTTCTCTTGATCAAAGAGGCCATGACACAGCCAAGTAGAGTCCCTCAGGCATGGGCACATGTTTGTGTCAGGTGGGAACGTCTCATGAACTTACACACACTGCCAGTTGATGGGGCGAGGAACTGACACAGGTCAGGTTCACAGCAGACCCCTCCGTCTTTCCCTGCAGAGAAGCCAGTGCTTCAGAGCAGGCACTCTCTGGATGGCTCCAGACTCTCGGAGAAGGCAGAAACCGCCCAGCCGCTGTGGATAACGCTAGCACTGCAGAAGCAGAAGGGCTTTCGTGAGCAGCAAGCCACCCGCGCAGAGAGGAAGCAGGCCCGGGAAGCCAAACAGGCAGCAAAGCTCTCCACAGAGAACGTGAGTCACATGCTTCTCAGCCTTAACTTTGCTGCCCTAAACCTAGCTCTTTAGGTCACAAGGATTGATTATAAAAGAAAAAACCAATGAGGGTAGTGGAGTTTATGAAGGACATAACAGTACATAAATCACGTTACGGTGATGTCGGGGAAGCATTCTCAGTATGAAATGTGACCTGGTTTCATTGTGCTCTTAGGTGAACTTGCTTTGCAGCATCCGCAGTTACCTACAGCAGTGACCCACACACACCACCAGTTAGGGCAGTGCCTCCAACCTGAGTGTTCACTTTCTGTGGTTTCTGTTACTCTGGGCCAACCATGGTCCAGAGACACTAGGTGGAAATTTCAGGAAGAACCATCTATACATTTAAAATTTTGTTCTTAAGCTGAGCATGGTGGCGCACACCTGTAATCCCAGCACTTGGGAGGCTGAGGCAGGAGGATCGTTGCGAATTCGAGACCAGCCTGGGCTACAAAGTAAGCTCAAGGCCAGCCTGAACTGCATAGTGAGACCCTGCCTCAAAAAGATAAAAAAATAAATAAATTGTGTTCCAAGTAGCGGGTAGAATCGCATGCTGCCCACTGCACCCCTCCAGGACACTGGTTATCTCTGTCTAACTTCTGTCCACTGTTCACACCACCCCTGTACTGGTCTCCGTTATCAGACTGACTAGCACAGTATCACAGTGCGTGTGTTCAGGTTGGCCCTGCTGTAGTGGCCCCCAAACAGAAGGTTAGTGAGTTAGACACCCATGAGAGGCTGGAAAGTGCTTCCTTTGTACAGAAAGGGAAAAGTTGACTCAATACAGTTGCTGAGATCTAGGGTAGGAGGGAAGCATGGCCTCTGCTGGGTTCAGTACTAGCCATGGCTTCAGGATCTTAAAATATATCCTTCTTAGATAAGGGAGCACTATTGCCTATGAAAAACATATGATTTTATTTAAGCAGTGGGCAGAGTAGAAATCCAGAGCCTTGTTCCTGTGGCCGGATCGGTCAGTTTACTGGGGCTCTCCCAGGAAAGCGGCTTGTTGGTGGGCCCCTGGAGCTGACTGCCCCCGCCCCCGTGTCTGGGCTGAGCACAGCTTCTCTCCCAAGCAGTTGGCCCTTCCTTTGGGAGGAGGCCAGCACTGGGTGTGGGAGTCCCGTGGCGGCAGGGTCAGACTATGTGAGGTTGAGAACATACCTCCCATCTCTGCCCACCAGACCAGCATCAGCTCACAGCCTGGCAGCGGCAGTATCAGCAGAGCAGGTTCACTGCAGAAGTCTACTGCTCAGCCAGAGGAGAAGCCAGAGACGACCGTGTCCCGGCTTGAGCGTCGAGAACAGCTGAAAAAGGCCAACACCCTCCCAACGTCTGTGACAGGTAGGAGCAGGCCCATTTCCGCTTCTGTTTGGTTACAGGACTCTCAGGACATGTGTTTTTCCTACAGTGTCATAGCACCGCTTCAGCGGCCACAGGCCTCGTGGCCCCCCGATTCAGGAACTTTGAGACCAATAAGGCCACCAGACACTCCTCTGCTGTTAGCAGCTTAATTCAAAATGTTTTCAGCTCCTCCGGGACTGGAGAGAGCCCTGATCTGTAACACTTGCCATATTCTATGGTGTACATACTGCCAGCATGGCCAGTTTACAGCAGCCGCATGCCATCAGCTGGCTCACTAGGTGCATGGACGTTTACCAAGGCAGCGTGAGCGCTCCGCGCACCTGCTGCCTGCAGCCTGACAAAGCTGACACGAGAGGAGACAGAGGAGAGTGGGACCCGGGGAAAGGGTGAGGCTCGGGTATCATTTAAATGGAGCAGTAATTTGATAGGCTCAGAGGAAAGGGTAGACGGAAGCCATGCTGCATAGACTCAGGGTCCTGCTTCTTTTGAAACTACAAAGTGAAATGTGTGAAATCTTCCATCTAAGCCCCACCTGAAGTTCTGCATCTAGCTTAGAAACGGAAGCTGCTCCTCTGTGTCAGTGACCCACATGGCTGCTCAGGTCCTTTCTGACTGACATGATCTCAAACAGCAAGCTCCTGATAGTCTGACATCTCAAAGGAAGGTTTCTCACAGCCAGGTCCAGGATGTTAGTGAACAACAGCAGTTTGCGTATGTTCATAACATAATACCTGCTCATTTGGAAAATTCTTTATTCTGTTAAAAATTAACCAATAGTTTCCAACTATTTCCTTGTTATAAATCACTTGGTACATAGTTTTTTGTATATGATATTGTGGTTATATATCTTTTTTACTTTTTATTTTATGGTACATTTTAGATACACATAAAAAACATTCATCACTAAGAGTTCGTCCCTGTACGTGCATCATACATTCTGCTTTTTATTTTCCCATTTCCCTTTCACCTCTTTATTTACAAAGCCTTTGTCTCCATTTTTCCTTCTATTCTTTTTTCCCTGTTCCCCCTTCCTCCCCGTTCCTCTTCTCATTTGAACACTTCCCATTTCCCAAAACCTGTTACACGTTTTGGTCCTCATGCATACTTTCAGTTTCTCACACCAGAGAAACCGTATGATACTTGAACATGTGTGTCAAATTTCACTTAAGAGTATGGTCCCAAGGTGCATCCATTTAGCTAGAAATGTCTCAAGTTTATCATTCTTCATGGCATAGTACTCCACTGTATAAAAAAACCCACATCTTCATTATCCATTCATTGGTTGATGGGCATTTGGACTACTTCCAAGGTTTACCTATTACAACTGTGCCTCTATAAATAGGAGTGCACATACATTGCTGTGGCATGGTGCTTTCAATTCATTCAGGAAGGTACCAAGAAGGGGAATAGCTGGGTCAAATGGAACCTCCAGTTTTAAGTTTTTGAGGAATCTCCACAAAGATTTCCAACTTGGTTGCACCAGTCTCCACTCCCACCAAGAGTGGAGCAGCTTTCCTTTTTCCCTGCAGCCCCACCAGCATTTGAGATAGAGTCTCAGCATTGTTTTCATTTGCATCTGTCAATAACAGTAATGTCGAACATTTATTCATTTATTTGCCATTTCTACTTTATCTGAGCAGTGTCTGTTCATTTCACATGCTGGTTTTTGCACTGGGTCTTTAAATGTGAAAGATCTGATTTTTTTGAGTTCTTTATATAGTCTTGATATTAGTCCTTTTTCTGAGGGACAGCTGGCAAAAATTGTCCCTCATACTGTGAACTGTCTCTTCACTGTCAGTGGTTTTACTGTGCAAAAGCTTTTTAATAATATGAAATCACAGTTGTTGATGCTTTGTGATATTTCCAGTCTGATCGAGGTTTTGTTCATAAAGTCTTTGCCTACACCAATTTCAAGAGTTCTACCTATTGTATCTTCCAGCAGATTTAGTGATTCTGTTTTTTTTTTTTAGTGATTCTGTTTTAATATTTAGATCTTTGATGCATTTTGACTTTAGATTAATGCATAGTGAAAGATACGGGCCTAGTTTTAATCTTCGGCATGTGGAAAGCTGGTTTTTCCAGCACCACTTATTAAAGAGGCTATCTTTCTTCCAGTGAGGTGTTTGGCTCTTTTGTCAAAGACAACGTGGCTCGGTGTGTTTGAAGTTGTTTCTGCATCTTCTAATCTGTTCCACTGATCCTCAGGTCTGCTTTTTTGCCAGCACCATGCTGTTTTTAATCACAGTAGCTTTGTAGTATAACTTCAAATCAGAGATTGTGATGCCTCCTTCCTTGCTTTTATTGCCAAGAATTGCTTTTGCTATTCTAGGTCTCTCCTGGTTCCAAATGAATTTTAGGATTGTTTTCTCTAATTCTGTGAGATATGCTATCAGTATTTTGATGGGACTGCATTAAATCTAACAATGTAATAACAATCTTGAAAGCATGGCCATTTTTACTGTATTGTTTCATCCTACCCAAGAACAAGGGATATCATGTTCCATTTTCTGATATCTTTTGTTCTCCTTTTCCGGGGTACTGAAAATTTCAATGTAAATGTAAAGGTCTTTTTTACTTCTTCACTAAATTGATTCCTAGGTATTCCTTTTTTTAATGTTATTTTGAAAAGTATTCTTTCTCTAATTTCTCTCAATGAGTTTGTTATTTGTATGCAGGACTGCACTTGATTTTTGAGCGTTGACTTTGTATCCAGCTACATTAGTTATTAAGTCTAAAAGTCTTTTTGAACCAGGTGTGATGGTGCATGCCTGTAATCCCGGCACTCAGAGGCTGAGGCAGGAGGATTGTGGCAAATTTGAGGCCAACCTGGGCTACAAAATGAGTTCAAGACCAGCCTGAATTGCATAGTGAGACCCTATCTCAAAAAGACCAAAAAAAAGTTTTCATGCAGATTTTGGGGTCTTCTATTTAAGGCATCACATCATCTGCAAATAATTTAACTTCTTCTTTTCCTATCCTTATTCCTTTCTTTCTTTCTCTTGTTCAATTACTCTGGCTAATGTTTGTACAACTATGATGAGTAAGAGTGGTGACAGTGGGCATCCTTGTCTTGTTCCTGATTTTAAGAGGGAAAGCTTTCAATTTTTGCCCATTTAGTATGATGTTAGCTGTTGGTTTGTCATAGATAGCTTTTACCAGATTGAGATAAAGACCATCTCTTCCAATTTTCTGTAGGGTTTTTTTCGTGAATGGGTGTTGGACTTTGTCAGATGCTCTTTCTGCATCTATTGATATGAACATACGGTTTTTGTTCTTGGCTCTGATAATATGGTATATTACATTATGATTTGTGCATATTGAACTATTGAAGCCTTTTGCCTAGCCCCAATCTCCTAAATGAGTGGACAGCAAAAAGCTTGAATAAGAGACAAGTGATACAGTTTTAGGACTCCAGGAAGATCAAAACTCTCTAAAAGAATCTGAGATTCCCTGGGGGTTGAGACAAAGAACTTCTCTAGAAAGCCCATGTTTATTTGCTTTTTAAATAAAGGACAGGGATACTGAGGCAAGTGCAAGAACTGAGCAGGATCCTGGGAGTCAGTTCAAAGACTTCTCTAAGTATTAAGCCCCTTAAGAGAACTGTTTGATCTCTAAGGTTGGCAGCTTTATTGCTCTGAAATAGGAGGGGCAGCAGCCCATGTCCTTGGCTGCCTCCACTGTGGTGTTTTTCATGACCTCAGAGCACTATGCCTACGCTCTTCTCCAACACAGGCAGGGCCCCAGTATCCATTACCAAACCATCCCTACAGACCTGCGATGAATCCTGCTTGGTTATGGTGCATAATCTTCTTGATGTCCTATATTCTGTGTGCCGTATCTTACTGAGGATTTTTGCATCTGTGTTCATTAGGGAGATTGGCTTGTAGTTCTTCCTTTCGGTTGGACCCTCTCTGGTTTGGTTATTAGGGTAATGCTTGCTTGTAGAAATGAATTTGGGAATACTGCCTCTCTTTCAATTTCTTAAGTGTTTGAGAAGTAGAGCCATTAGGTCTGCTTTAAATTTCTTGCAGAATTCAGCAATGATTGCATCAGGGCCTGGGGTTTTCTTTATTGATAGGTTTTTCCTTACATCTTCAATTTCATTGAGTACTTTGGTGTATTTAGAAATTTATGTCTTGTTCATTCAGCTTTGGTAATTCTATGTATCTAGGAATCTGCCCATTTCTTCTGTCTTCCATCTTACTAGAATACGGGATCTTGAAATAAGTATTGGTGATCCTCTCATTTCTGTAGGATCTGTTGTGGTTTTACGCTTTTCATTCCTAATCACGGGGATCTACAGGTTTGATAAGGTCATGGAGGGTTTGACAATTTGATTTACTCTTTCAAAAAACCAAGTCTTTGATTCATTGACTCTTTGTACTGTCTTCTTAGTCTCCACTGCACTAATTTCTGGTCTGATCTAATTTCCTCCCTTGTCTGATCTCTGAGCTTGACTTGCTGTCCTTTTTCTAGAAGCCTGAAGTTCAACATTAGGTTATTTGAAGTTGCTCTATTTTTCTGATATGAAAATTCACCACTATAAATTTCCTTCCTAGGACTATTTTCATTGCCTAAGTTCCAATATGTTCTACTGGCATTATCATTTAATTGTAGAAACTCTAATTTCTTTCATCTGAACCACTGTTGTTTAGGAAGGTGTTATTTCACTTCCATGTGTTTATGAAGATCTTGTGGGGTTTTTTTTGCCATTGATTTCCAATTTCATTGTACTATGGTCTGATCATATGAATGGGGTAATTTCAGTTCCTTTGCATTTGCCTAAGTATGTTCTGTGAGCTAGTATGTGGTCTGTTTTGGAGAACATCCCATGTGCATTTGAAAAGAATTTGCATTCTGATGTTGTCAGGTAGAACACTTCATAGACATCTGTTTGTTCAAAAGTTTGGGTTAGCTCTGATGTTTCAATGTCGTTTTCTTTGTCTGGTTGATCTATTTGTGACAGTGGGTACTGAGGTTCCCGATTACAATTGCATTGGTGCTTATTTGATTTTTCATGCCCATTAATATTTAATATAGTTGGTTATGCCTGTTTTTGCTGCATATATATTTATGATTGTTATCTGTTCCTCTTGGATAGTTTCCTTTACAAGAATGTAGCGATCTCCTTTATCTGTCCTAACCACTCTTGGCTTGAAATCCACTTTGTCTGCAAATAGCATAGCTACCCCTGCTTTTTTCTGGGTTCCTGTCACATGGAGTATTGTTTCCCATCCTTTGTCTATGAATTTCTTTTTAAATTAAGTGTTTTTCATGTGCAGCATATGGTTGCATCCTGTTTCTTGATCCATCCTACCAGTCTGTTTCTTTTCATTGGTGAACTGAGACCATTAACATAGATGGTTGTAACTGATATGTATTGATGTATCATGCTATTTTCCTGTTGGTTCCCTGTTTCTCCTCTGTTTATTTGCTTGTCTTGCCTGGTGGACTCACTCTGTTGGGGTTTGTGGAGTTGTAGTCATTATCTTTCTAGAACATCCTTCAGGACATTTGAGGTGGTCATGAATTTCTTCAGGCATTGTTTGTCATAGAAATACCTTAGTTCTCCATCACTTTTAAAAGATAGTTTTGTGGGGTACATCAATCTGGGTTGGAGGTTGTATTCTTTTAGGGCTTCAAATTCTCTTTGACTTGAGCATTTGTGTTGAGAAGACTGCTGTAATTTTGATGGGCTTTCCTTTCTGGGTGATTTGTTTTTTCTAACAGCTTTGAATGTTTTATTCTTCCGTTGAATTTCTGGGATCTTGATTATTATATGCTTTACTGTAGTTTTTTACTGTGGCTAATTGGAGTTCTACATGCCTCACTTATTGATGTCAAATTCTTTTTCCTTGCTTGGGAAGTTTTCTGCCATTAGCTCTGTGCAAGATTTTTATGTCGTTTTTGCTATCTCCTGCTTTTTCATTGACTCTGATCAATCTTATGTTACTCTTCTTTGCACAGTCTAGCAGATTTTGGACTTTTTGTGGTCCCTTGCCATTTTTTTTTCTTTTGGTTTTTTTTTTTTTTTTTTTTT